>JAYMSP010004230.1:0-16896 GCA_036897095.1 Plantago elongata
GACTTCGGACTGTAATTCTGAGAAAAGGAGTATTTGATTTTGAGAGACCCTCTCGAATGTCCGACTAATGAATTTGAAAGGATAACTTTTCAATCGGATGTTGAGACATCCGAAGTGAAATGTCACTGAAGCCACGTCTGAAGCGACGATTGGTCTGAACAATTGTGTCTTTTCATCTTATTCAATCGCATTGTGACTGTTGGATCAAACTGATTGATTGTGGATGGAGATGGCAATTAAATGTTGTCCTCCCTAAATTGACCCCCCTATAAATAGAGCGAGGTCATTTTTCACCGGTGCGCTAAGAAATGAAAGAGCTATCCGAACTGGAAAAAAAATCACCTAGGTAAAATTTGACTCCGAGAGGTAAATCCGAATTGTCTTATGTTCGGAACTAAAACATGTTCGGGACGAACTGAAGTTGCTTTAAGTTTTCCATGTAGGATGTCGAAGAATGTTTCTGGGCCATCCCGTTGGGCTCATTACCAGAATGAATACGATGCTCCGTGTCCGGCTCTAGGCCAAACTGCTATATTATCGGTGTATCAGGGTTTACGGGACCTAATCGGTTGTTAATGCGGGGTCTGGCATGCTCAGATATACCCGGGGAGCGACATTCTAGATGATCCGGTTATCCTGGATACGACTGGAATACCTCCACGTTGTCCCGTGGCTGCTCTGCAGGAGATAGAGGAGGTTGCTTGGCTGGCGAACATTGAGCGAGCTAGGAGGCTGAAGCGGAACGAGAGGGAAGAGAAAAGGGCTCGTGCTCAGAGATAGGCTGCGGAGGGTCCCGCCAATAGTGTGGAAACTCAGTAATCCAACACCAATGCTCCGGCTGTGTCAAGACGGGGTATGTCCCATTAGAAATTCTGTAAAAATATTTCCTATCTTTTGCAACTTCGGACAATGCCTCTTGGCTTATGTAATTATAACTTTTTATGTCATTCGATGTTGCCTTGGATAATTATGATGGATGTATGTGCTGGTCTAGCATATATCAAATTTTGTGACTTCGGCTGATATTCAACGTTTTATCTTCGGATATAACTTGTATTGCGTTGATTCGGAAGAAATCCCATGATGTTGATTTTTCACTTAGTCATGAATCGACAATCTGAAGCCGGATGTTGTATCTAGGTTCTGATATCCGTAGTGGTTGATTTCCTTAAATGTCTTTGGAAATATCCGAAGCCGGATGTTATACTTCGAAGCCGGATGTTATACTTCGGATATTGCTCGGTCTACTCCCGAGATCCGAACTATTAATATCTAGACCAAATTTTTGACTTCGATCCGTAGTAAATAAGTCTTGTGTAGAATAAACACATTCACCATACCTCATCCGATAAACTTAGCATATTCGAAGCAATCCATATCTGAAGGAATTGTGCATGTCAGGGATACCAAACATCATCAAATACTTCGATGTCCGAATGCGTCTTTTCAACTTCCCAAATAATCTTAACCGTTGGATTAAATGTAGTGGGCGGTTAGATCGTGGGCACGATCTTCAAGGCGGTTGAATTTCCCAAATTATCATCCTCTATAAATAGGGTCACCGTCATTGTTATTACCATCGTTATCCTAGAGAGTGGAATTGTACAAGTTCAAGCATCCGAAGCAATTTGGCAATCACATCTGAAGTTACAGTTGCCTTCGATCCAATCTCTGTTCAAACTCAAGTAAGTATCCAAACCTTCTTCTAATATAAATCCGTATGCTTTAGACTTTTGTTGTTTGCTGCATGATTTTGTTTGCCAAGTACATAAATTTCGTCAAATCGGATCTTAAAACCAGAGCCAAAGTGTTCGCAAGTCCGGAACACGAGTTGTTGAATAGGTTAATCCGCAGGAGACTGATTACGCGCACTAACTTCGAACTAAGTGCGGCATAGAAATTCGAAACTAGGGTCGGAAGATAAAACCCTTAAAATTTCTCAGTATATTGCTTTCCTAGGTTGTTTCGGACCACTAAAACTCATAGTTCCTTTCCTTCTTTCCTTAGGATGTCTGGTAGCGATAGTCAAAATGCATCCGAAGGTCAAGGTTACGGATCAGATCCCATATCAAGTTCGGGTTCCAGTTCATATTTTGTAAACTCCGAAGAGAGAGAGTTGAAGTTGGAGGTACAGATGATGTTGGAGGTCAAGATCAAGTGCCAGTAGAAATAGGCACGGATACAGAGGTAAGTAGTCATTCATTCCGCCTTGTAGTTCCTGGTTCCAATTACCCAGATCGCTAGGATTATTCGATTCTTCTGATTCCCAGGCAATGGTGACCCATGAGACTTCAACCCGAGAAGTCGGTGCTACCTCATGGTTGGACGGGGGTGGTCTTCCGCCAGAGGTCGATCTCCTATGCCGTAGTTTGGGTTATCAAATTCGTATAAATCTTTACCAATTATCCTTTATCCCGGATCCTCGGTAACCCTTAGTAGAGATGGTGGAGGACACAACCGATGGATCTCCTGATGTTGTTACCTTCGAGGCTGGAGTGGAAGATACGGTTCGGGTAGTGGGCCCTGTCCGATCTATACAAGCCTTGAGCTCGAATGACGAGGATGCGGCTATTGTTGAAGTGCCTCCTATGAATGCTCCGAAGGAAGAGGCAGAGGAAGAGGAGGATGAAGAGGATGATGATGAGAAAGTTAAGTGCACAGAGGCTGGAGAGGAGTCTCAAGAAGAAGATGACCAGCTTGGTACTTCTATCGGGACTTCGAGTGATCGGGTCCATGAGATCAAGTATCCGAGGAGTAGAGACGATGTACTCCACCCAAACACCCATGAGGAATTGAATACGGATGATACCCTGCTGACTAGAGCCAGTGAGTTAACCTCCGATGGGTTAAAGAGATCCGGCCTAGGTACGAGATTCCAAATTATTTGGAGTTGATTGTTCCGGATCCAAGTTATGCTTTCTACAATCCTCCCCTCGAATGCATGGCGGTTTATGAGGTTTCTCTCCACTGCGAATGGAGACTCCCTGTTGCTCCTCAGTTTTGCAGATCTTCAATGATCTTCATTTGAGACCACACCAGATCATCCCGAACTCTCTTGGCAATATGATGTGTTTTGGAGTTTTGTGTAAACACCTCGGGATCCCCTTAACCACGACCAACATCCAAATGTTGTTCGAGATAAAGGCCAGCGAGTCCCACCTGAACTTCTACTCATTCATTGTTCGGGCCGGATACACTTTCTTCGAGGATCCGATCTCTTCGCTCAGGGTCGAGTGGTGGAGAAAGTACTTCTTTGTCCATCCGGCTCCGAAGAAAGGCCAACCCGAGACCAGTCGAAAAAAGTGGGTCTTTTCGAGCAGATTTTCCCGACAAATATTCGTCTTTAATCGGACGCCGGCTCGGAACTTGCCCTGGTGGATGTTAAGTTTCCGAAAGAAGAACCTAAAGTAGAAATATTTTGTCCGAGGGTTGATTTTCCAACCTTTGCCTTATTTGGCCGGATTAGCTGAGAAATGTTATTGTGGAAACGAAGGCTTCAGTTAGTAATAGGGTCGGACGTATAAGTATCCGTAGTTCGCTTTTTTGTCCCTCATAACCTTGTTTGTTTCCAAAATCTCTATAAGTGTAATTTCTTCGGATTTGTTTTCTTTCGGAACTAACCAAATATTTAACTTGTCGATTTTTGGTTCGAATACATCATGTCTACATTGTTGGAGTTGAAGAGGAAACAGAAGGAAAACCAGGAACAGGAAATTCAAGACCAGCTCCGCTCCTGGACCATCAAGGTGTCGACCACATTGTCGATGGAGGAGCCCATCAATGTTGCTACCTATCGATACCAAGATCTTTGGCTCGTTCTCCAGGCTCACGAACATATGAAGATGGCTACTCCGAAGCAGAGAAAGACTAAGGCTGGGAAGGCTGTTGATGCCGCCAAAAAGCCTCTCAAGCCTTCTAGGTCTGGAACGGCCAAACCATTCGGATCTTCTGCCACAAAGGACGCATTCGGGGTAAAGAGGCCCTCTAAGGGTTGAATTCCTGCCGCCAAGAAAGGCAAGGGCAAAGCAGCTGAGGTTCCTGATCCGGATGCAGATCTGGAGGTTGAGATAAATCGCTTGGTTGCAATGGGTGAGGTTTAAAGGATAGCCGAACTGGCTGGGGCACACCGAAATGTATTTTTAGGAATATCTATTAGTATTTTGTTCACTCAACACAATGACTTATCCTATTTTCATAAAAGATGTTTAGTACGCTAGGTCACTTGACCATTGTAAAGAAGAAATACACCAAGTATGATAGTTTTTAGAAACCTTGTAATAGGATGTTAGGTCTCTGAATGTAATTTTTATTTAGTTCGAAGAAGACCAAGAAGGAGGCATCCATGAAAAGGAGAAGACCTATTGCACAAAGGTATCTGAAGACAAATGAGGAAACTCTCCTCAGATTGTTGTTTCCAAAAAGTCAAGAAAATACTTGTGTTTGTTCACAAAACAAAGTCACAACAAGTTTCCGAGACAACAAGTTTCTGAGTGATGGAACATGTGATGCTTGAGAAAGTTACATGCATCCGTTCAGACTACAGAACGAAATATAGTACAATGCATTTAATGTTGGACAGAGGTATCACTATCCTTCTATGGAACTCTCTGAAAAGAGATATACGCATGGGAGTACTAATTTCAGGATATAAACGGATTGAATTTGAAATATGTCTAACGGATACTATTCAAACGACTATCAAATTCGTCTATAAATATCACCACTTAGAAGCTGAGAAATACACACACGAACTACGATCATATCAACTATCAAGCAAGTATTCTCTCAAGCATTCTTACTACAATTCTCCAAGCTATGTGTTGCGACTAAAAAGCTAAAGAATTCACTGGTAGTTCTAAGTGTCCTGATCCTTCAACAAGTAGTGTAATTTGTGAAATAGTTGAATTACTCGATAACTATCTGAGATTTATCCTCTTGAACAAATCTCACAAACTTGGGTCATTAAAGGCGAACCTACCATATACTGGAAAAGTATATTGAGTAGTGTCATTCCTTCAAGCTCTCTGAATATAGCTGAAAAGTTATAAAGAGAAGCTTACCTGACAATCAACATATAACCAACACCATCAAGGCATGGAGTACAAGAAGTAATTGATTTGGGAAATTAAGGAATAACTCCAAGGTTATCTTGAGTACAGGAAGTACGGCTCTAGGAGCTGGGGAACAACTCAGGGGGAACATTTGATTGGGAACCATTTGTTATAGGAATCTTAGAATAGGATCAATTATAAGGAGAACTTAATTATCTGTTCTAGTGGATTCTAGGTTTCTGAAGGCCGAGTGGATTAGTTGGAGGATTACGTCACCTCCAGATACCACTATACTTGTTGTGTCATTTACTTTTTGTATTTACATTTCAGCAACACACACACACAGACACACACACACACATTTACTCTTGCTAAGCACAAACTCATTTATCTATCGCATAAAGACTTTCGCTCACTGATTATAAGTATGAGATACCTACAAGTATCTAAGAAAATTTGTTTATCGACAAAAGTTTGAAAAGACTATTCACACACCCCCTCTAGTCTTTTCCTTTGTCGTTATCTGGACCAACAAGTGGTATCAGAGCGGGAGGTTCCCAAGCCTTCTGCACTGAACCTCGATCCCCCAGATAGATAAAGGTTTTTGTCACTTTTCCAGGACGTTTTTACTTATGTGTTAAGTGTGTATGTATGTCTCTGAGTGATGCTCTGATTCTTCAACCCGAGAATTATGATAAATGGAAGAACAACATGATGTTGCATCTTGAGGCAATCAGTGATGAGATGATCTATGTCATCAAGGAAGGACCAATCAAAATCAGACAGCTCAAGAACATGATTGGAGTATCTGATGGTCGAAGAAACGTTGATGCTGAAGTTAGTGACACTTCCACTAGTGATAGTGTTCGTGCTGCAGCTGGACAAGTTGAGTAAGAAGATAAACCTCATGAACTCTAGACTTCGAAAGATGCCAAGAGACACAATTTGATGGTCAAGCTCGTAACATCATTATTCTATCGACACCTGAGCATATACGGTGCAAACTGTGGTGTGCAAACACGATGAAAGTTTCCTGGCAATTGATTGAAGAAATTTGTTCCAGAACTGAGAAAAACAAGGACAATAAGTTCGAGATTCTGAAGTTGAAATTCCAAAACTCAAACAGGTTCCCACAGAAACTCTGGAAGAACTTGATTTTCGGTATACTACTCTCATGAGTGATATGGCTGCACTTGAAGAAAGTGACAGATACTCAAATTTTGAGAAGGTGAAAACCATCGTCAGAAGTTTAAACCAGAATTGGGAGTATACCCAGTACTCCTACATCAACCAGGGAATGCCCCAAATAACTCTAGTGGAACTCTTTTCACATTTGGCCACGGTAAACTATGAGATAATCCAACGAGGATTGGCTGCAGCTAAAAAGTTGCAAAGTGTTGCTCTAGTTACCAAATGTACTTCTGAAAAGAGGGATACCAAGGAATTGTCTGAAGAAAATGTTCTTGCAGTACGTCACATGAAGAAATATGTGAGTCAAGAGATTGAAAGGAGAAAAGCAAAAGAGAAGCTGAAGAAGCATCTCAGGCCTAATTATCATCAGTACAAGAACATTCAAATGAACAACTCTCTGAACAACCCTGCTCATAAAGCCATTAGTACTGAAGTTGCTGAGATTGGAAATGGCATCTGCTTCTATTGTGAGAAACCCGGTCACTTCAAACGCGATTATCCTACTTTTAACAAGCTTAAGACGGGTGACAAAAAGGAGAGAAGAGCTTTCAAAAGAACTCAGAGGGCATTGCTCACTAAAGAGAGAAAAAAGATCCAAATTCAACTTGATGCTTTGGATATTGGGTCAGACTCTGAAGATGAGGATTCAGAAAACTCAAAATTACCAACACCAGAATTGTGCGAGATAACTAACGATGTTATCGACTTTGGCCTAAATAAGAATGATTTTTGTGGAGTTGCTGAGATCATAGGTCCCGAAATCTCCAACATTGATGAATGCCTTATGGCTAATGTGGTAATAAACACATCAGAATTCTTGTATTATGAAAGTGATGATGACAACATTAAGGATTTGGAATTGGTCAAGAGTGAACTTGATCGATATGATAGAGAATTTTTGGTTATTGAGTCAAAGACCAAAATTCTGGAAGAATGCAAAGAAACTCCTGAAAAAGAGATTTCTAATTTGACCAAGGTATATGTGATTAAGGACGCTGAAATAGCATCTCTAAAATCTCAGATATCAGAGAATGAAATTTCTCATGAGCTAGCCTTGAATGAACTAAATGAGAAGTTGAAGAAACTTCTTTCTGAAAATGAAGAACTTTGAAAGAAGGAAGTTTTTTTCAAGTCATTTGTCAAAGCTAGTGACACTTTCATGGAGGTTCAATTATATTTGAGAGGTCCTTCTGAGAAAGGAGAACTTGGACTTGATGCCCAATCCAGTAATTCCACTCCTTTGAAAAAGAGTGATGGAAGGTTGACTTTTGTAAGAAGTCAACAGAAAGGTTCCAAAGAAACCTATAGAATTGGTCAGAAAGCTAAGGTTCTTGATAAAGGTAAAGTAGTTGCGACCAAACCTTTGAAGGAACAACAAGTCCCAAAGAAACATGTGGAAATGGTTTAAGAAAAGAAACATGATCGTTTAACTTGTGATAATCCACAATGTTGTATCACTAGGAAGGGAAGCATCGCCGGTTTGGCTGTATTTCCTACTGTACCATTTTATGGATATAGGAATGATGCAGAAACTAGTGAGGCTGTTGAATATCATGTTTAGAAAGCCAAATTGTCCTCGAAATGGTATTGGCTATTGTGCTATCAGGAAAGTCCTAATGCAACAATATAAGGAAGGACAAGAGGGGTGGTGGAAAGCTAGAATTGCTTATAGCAATTATCAAAAGTGTAAGCAATCTCAAGCCACTGAAAATTTAAATGCCAGGGCTAGAAAAAACTTGGCCAGGAAGACTAAGCTTGCTGAAAAGCAATCTCACAAACCTGACAGGTCTCTGAAGCCACCACGAGGAACACCAAGGAACACTCAAAGAAGTAAAATTGATCTGAAATCTAATGATACCAGGATTCCTCCTTATGTTCCAAGAAGACAAAAACCTATTCCTAAGAGATTCATTCAGAAATGGATTCCCACAGGAGGTGTGTTAAGTCTAAGTGGTTATGTTTCTGAAGAACGAACCTAACTCATGTTTCCTGTTTTGTGCATAATGTGTCATGGACTAAAGCTCAATGGTTATTTAATAATGGATGTGGGAAGCACTTGACAGGAGACAAATCAAACTTGGTTGATTACATAATATGTAACACTGGACCAAATATTAGGTCTGCTGGAGGAGAATTAAATACTTCTATAGGACTAGGCAACGTCAAATTGAGGCCCCTCACAACTTCTGACATATTACATGTTAAAAGTTTGAAATACAATCTTCTAAGCATTAGCCAGTTTGCAGATATGGGATATTCGATGAAAATAAAATCAAATTTCTGCAAATTGATTGACAATGAGTCAAAGCAGACAATCTTGGTTGCTAGGCTAAAAGAAAGTCTATATGTCGCTGATTGGACATCTGCCACAACTGAAGAATGTCTCATGGTGAGTCAAATAGGTCACACTGAAGAACATTGGTTATGACACAAGAGAATGAGTCACTTGAACTTCAAAACTCTGAACAAGCGTGCCAAGAAAGAGTTAGTGGTTGGATTACCTAAAACAACATTCAGAAAGGATAGTGTCTGCTCTTCTTGTCAATTGGGGAAACAATCCAAAACCTCTTTCAAGTCCAAAACCAAACATTCATGTGTTAGACCACGACAACTTTTACACATGGATATTTTTGAATTATCTGTAACAAGTTATGCAGGCAAGAAGTATGGTCTAGTTGTTGTAGATGACTTCTCTAGGTTTACCTGGGTTGTCTTTCTGAAACAAAAGTCTGATGCTTGGGTGGAGATACAAAACTTGCTGAATAAGCTTGAAGTCATGAAAAATGACAAGGTATCTGCAATTAGAACATACCATGGTACTGAATTTTTCAACCATCTTCTGTAAGAACACCATAACAAAATGGTGTTGCTTAAAGGAAGAATAGGACCCTTAAAGAAGCTTCAAGGACTATGCTAGCTGACACTAAAATAAGTGAAGTTTATTGGGTTGAAGCTGTAAACACATCATGCTACACTAAGAACAGATGTTTGATGAACAAACACCATGACAAAACTCCTTATGAGCTTTTGGTTGGTAGACCCCCTAATATCAAACATTTGAGGGTGTTTGGTTGTAGATGTTTTCTTCTTAACAATGGGAAAGAATACTTGAGGACATTTCAACCAAAGGCGGATGAAGGTGTATTTCTTGGTTATTCTATGAATAGCAAAGCCACCGAGTATACAACAAGAGAACAACGAAGACTGAAGAATCTGTTCATGTAGTATTCTATGAAGGAAGCAAGAAAATACCCATTGATGAAGAACTCTCAGATAGATTCAAAGAACTCTTGATTAAGGATAATGAAGAAGAACACTCATAAAGGAGAAACTCTATCATTAATATTGAGGATGAGTCTGACGAAGAAAAGCATGATATGCCTAGTACAACCAGATGACTCTTACATGATGAAGAATTTCCTATCAGGATTCTAGAAATGGAAACTGAGAATATTCATCGTAGAGACCTTTCTGGGAATAACCTTTCTGTAAGTCGTATTCCAGAAATCTCTCACACTGAACAAGTGTCTGATATTTACCGCACTTCGAGTGTACAAATTATCAATGATATTGAAGAAGTATCAAGTGTAGTGATTCACATTCAGATCACGTAGATAATGACCCTACTAGTTCAACGACAATAGTGAAATGGATTAGAGATCATCTCGCAAAGGATGTGATAGATCCAATTGATCAAGGTGTTAGAACTAGGAGAGCAATAGCTGAAAATGCTGATTCTCTCTTTGGATTTTTTATCTCAAACATTGAACCTAAGACTATTGAAGATGCATTAAAGGATCAAGACTGGATCTCTATAATGCAAGAAGAGTTGGATCAATTTTCGAAACAAGGTCTGGAAACTAGTTCCACTTATTGAAGGAATATCTGTAATTAGAACTAAGTGGGTTTTCAGAAACAAGATGATCGAGTCTGGTGAAATAACCAGAAACAAAGCAAAGTTGGTTGCCAAGGGATTTACCCAGACTTAAGGCTTAGATTTTGATGAGTTACATGCACCAGTTGCAATCTTGGATGCAATCAGACTATTTCTAGCCTTTGCAGCTCATAATGACTTCAAAGTTTACCAAATGGATGTCAAGAGTGCATTTCT
Source organism: Plantago elongata (assembly GCA_036897095.1). Lineage (NCBI taxonomy): Eukaryota > Viridiplantae > Streptophyta > Magnoliopsida > Lamiales > Plantaginaceae > Plantago > Plantago elongata. The sequence continues at coordinate 10,354 of JAYMSP010004230.1, forward strand.
GAATTGTGAGCTTGTTGAAGAAGCTTATGTTTATCAACCACCGGGCTTTGAGGTTTCCTCAAAAAGTAAAATGGTCTATAAGCTATAGAATGCTCTATATGGACCGATACAGGCTCCAAGAGCATGGTATGACACTTTGGCAAAATACCTTCTAGAAAGTGGTTTTAAGAAAGGTGAAGTTGATAAAACTTTGTTTATCTTAAACCATGATGGGAAACTACTTTAATTTCAAGTATATGTTGATGACATTATATTCGGATCTAAAGACAAGAAACTTTGTGATGACTTTGCTGATCTCATGAAAAACAATTTGAAATGAACATGATGGGAGAATTGAACTATTTCCTAGGGTTGCAAGTCAAGCAGCTTGATGATGGAATATTCATTAGTCAAACAAAGTATGCAAATGATATGCTCAACAAGTTTAATCTGAAGCCTTCTGAAAAGATTGCTAAGATACCTATGAGCATTGGAACCTAAATGACTTATATTGAATCTGACAAGAGTGTTGAAGAACATAAGTATAGGAAATTGATAGGTTCACTCCTCTACCTTACTGCAAGCAGACCTGATATTCAATATGCAGTTGATGTGTGTGTTAGATTTCATACAAATCCTATGCAATCACACTACAACATTGCTATGAAAATATTCAGGTATTTGAAAGGTACTGTAGAAGTTGGGTTGTGGTATCCAAAGGATAGTGGTTTGAGATTGGTTGGTTATTCAGATACTGATTATGCTATATCCATGCTTGATAGGAAAAGTACCTAAGGAACTTGTCAGTTTATGTGAACTAGACTTATCTCATGGTTTAGTAAGAAGCAAAACTCAATTGCTACTTCTACCACATAGGCTGAATATATTATTGCTGGGTGTTGTGCATCACAAATTTTCTAGATACAACAACAACTCAGAGATTATGGACTTAATGAAGAGAAAACTCCCATTTTTTGTGACAACAGAAGTGTTATTGCGATTACTCAGAATCCCAAGTTTCATGCTAGAACCAAGCACATTGATGTTAGACACCACTTCACCAGAGACCATGTTGAGAACGGCAATATAGAGATACTCAAGGTTGGCACGGAAGACCAACTTGTAGATATCTTCACTAAGCCATTGCAAGAAAGCAGATTCTTGAATTTGAGGCATAATCTTGGATTGATTGAGCTACCCAAGAACTAAAAAGAAGCTAAGGATTATGAAAACAAAGTTACAGAGAATTGCTAAGTTTCTGGAATGGGTATCCAAGAAACTCTATGGCATTATGGTACAAATAACTCCAAGTTTCTGAAATGGGTATTCAGATACAATGGAAGGGTATTTTTTTGTATCTGAGACGGTAACTTAGAAATGTGTAATAACATTTTCGTAAGGGGGAAGAAAATTGTACACAAGTACAATTCTCTGAAATCAAACTATTTCTAGGTTTATGTATTTTTACCAAATATATGATAGTACACATAAAACAAGACTTGATCTCAGAAACATAAGCCCAAAGGTTTTATCTTCTCCCACGATAAGAGTGACTTGTGATTAAACCAAGCCAAAAATCCATAATGAGGGCACTGTAAAATTTGTTGATTGAAATCATTGCTAGAGAAGCATTGATATCCGTCGATGAGTATTTCACTTTGTCTCAACGGTTGAGATTAAACGGTGAGATAATACTGACGGTAGAGAGACAGTTAAGGCCCCACTTGCATTTAATTCAAAGCGTTATTTTTTACAACGCCAATCATTGTACAAAGTAACAAATGCATATCGCATGCATGTATTTTGTAACTGTTGTGGTTCTAATGCTATATATAAAGGATTTAGGGAAAAGACAAACACTTTTTGGCAAATCCAAAATTCCAAACTTGCATCAAAATAGAATTTTCTCTCTAATTTTCTGCAAAGAAAACCTGCAACTACTTCTATTCTCTCTAGTCTTCTGAAAAAGAAGCACTAATCCAGAACATAACTTTCTCGATTTCAGATAATCTTTCACAATAAAATGGCTCCCAAACGTGCTTCAAGTTCTAAGACTTGTACTGTTGTTGCTACGGAAAAGCAAGCACTAAACCTGAAGATCTCAAATAATAGACTCCAAGGGGATTTCAACCCAGACCACTGGACCACCAACCATAGGATGCAATATGGTGGTGCCTTTGTGGAGAAACATTTAAAGGCTATAATTCCAGAGCAGGCGGATAGAACTTATATCTTGGTTATGCTTGAAAAAGCAAACTTAAAGGGTTTCTTTCAGCCCTTCCCAGTGAGAATTCTTCACTGGATGTTCTTGAGTTTTACAATAACTCGAAAGTGACCACTAAGCTGGTCCACGGGACTGGAAAAGTGTCCTTTAAAACCAAGGTGCATAACCTTGTGATTGACCTGGATTGCCAGGGATTCTGTGACCTTTTTAGCTTGGTCAATGAGGGCGAAGAATATGAGATGAGACGTAAGGATGAAATCCTTCTGCAAGGTGCCAAGGTGACATACATCGAGTTCTATGATATGGCAATCTCATATACTCCCTCCACATTCATTCTGGGAGATATCAGAGTGAGACATCTGTACAAGCACTGGAATGTGTTGGCCTATATTTTACACAGAGCATTGGAAGGTCTGAAAGGTGGAGCAGATCATATTAGCCTTGAGAGATGGATGGCCATGTATCTGATCAGGTAACAAGTCATGGGACAGCAGGAAAGCCCTTTCAATTGGGGTAAGTACGTGTTCATGAAGTTCATCAAAGCTCTGAGAAGCTTTGATGTAACAATTGTGAAAGGCCTCGTTGAGCCAAAGGGAACAATCATATTTGGACTGAAGATATGCTCGATTCTGGAGAGCTACGGTCTAAAGCTCAGAAATTCTGAGAAGCTTGAGAATAGTGATATTCTCTAGAAGTTTAATTACGGAAATTGGCTGAAGCGAAAGGCTGTAGAAGAGCCTCAGGCTGCTGAAGAGGTTACTCCTTCTAAGGTGGCACCTAAGAACAAGAACCAAGAGGAGAGTAGCTAAGAAACATAAAGTTTATGAGCCTCCTGCATAGACCATTCCTGCAGAGAGTACTCCAATTCCACAAGAGATTCTTAAAGTTCCATCTACCACTCCCATAATTGAAGATGTGTCCAGGGAGGAGGAGATGTTGAGCAAAACTAGTGGAAAGCTCTCTCTCTCCATGGAAACTACATGAATTATAGATAATTCTGTACCCACCGTAGAAGATTCTGATGATGATGTGGTTCTCACTCAGATCTTCAAAACTTCAAAGAAAATCACTGATGCATTGGAGGCATCTGGGTCATTAGTGGGTGAAGTTTCTGAGAAATCATCCAAGACTTGGTTGCTGAGAACATCATTGATACAGAAGAAGCTGCAACCACAACCATTCAGAGTTCATTAGACTATATTCAAAAGTCTTGGAATGCGGATGATGTAGTGATGGAGGATACTGGCATTGCCTTCACTCTATAAGGACTGCAAGATGCGGTTATGAACGTTTCTATCACAAACCCATATGTTGAAATGTTACAGTCAGAAACACCAACAACATACATTGTTGAAGAAAATCCTGTAGATAAATAGATTTCCCAGAAAGTTGTAGAACGGAAAATTGAGTCTGAAGTGCTAGAATCTTCTAATCGAGAAGAGGATTAACAAGCTCAACTAGAAGTATTTCAGGTAGCAAGAAGTCTATATTTGACTTGTTTAAACTTAATTGCTTATTACTTATCACTCATAAATTATCTTTTTTACAGGCCCAAGAAGAAACACAAGCACCAGAAGAGGCTGCAAAGCCTTCTTCAAAAAGAGAAGAAGAGGCTCCACAAGCCTCAACACCAAAAGAATCTGAGCCTCTCACACAGGTGAAATCATTTTATGAAGGTTGTGAGTCTTTTCTTACTTGCTTTTTATTAAGTTTGCTTTGATAATGTGTTTCTGCTAGGCTCCAACTGAGGAAGAAAGAGAACTGATGGACACATTACCCATTGAAAAAGAATTTCCAAGAACCGTTGAGGCTTCTGAAGAACATTTTCCTGAGCCTTCATCATCGAAGGTTTGCTTAACATATCATTCAGAAAGCTGGCACTTTCTTTTTCAAATAACCTTTCTTGATCTCACATTAATATTTTTGCTTCCATAGGCTCAAACTGAAGTAGAAAAGGTACAAGAAGGTGAGGTTACGACCCCTTCGGTACCAATGCATATTGATGAAGCCCTTCCGGCTTCAACACAAGAAAGAGTTCCAGAGACTCAACAAGTCTTTGAACATGTTGTTTCTGAGCCTCCCCAACCGGAGGTAAATAAAGACTCAGATAACAATAACTTGTTTGAAAAAAAATAACTTTCTATTAATCTATCTGATGTGTTGATTTTTATTCTTAGGTTCAAGTCGAAAGAGTAGTTCATGAGGAATAGACTACCTTGTCTCACCCTCGCAATGAAGTATCTGAGGCTGCCATTCCTTTGGTATAACCTTCTGATCTCGTAGATGAAACTCATGTAATTCATAAACTGAATTCATCTTTCAAACTCAGATAACTTTAAAGTCATTGAAACTAAATGATTTATCTCTCTTTCAGTCTTTAAGCATTGTACCTTCAACTTCTGCATCATCTTCTGATGAGGTGCACAAGTTCTTCAGAGAAAAGATCATAAAGAAACATCTCCATCTATTCAAGTCATGGAAGAAACTTAGACGTGTTGATCTTACGGATATTGCCAACTTGATAGACAATAAGGCTAGAAGAGAAAGAACCTTAGATCTGGAGACTTACATCCATGCCACCTAATGCTTACAAGCCTAGAAGGCAGATGACTTACAAGCCTGCCTTGCTTAAGAGCATGAGTGTCTATCCTTATGAGTAGGAGTAAGTAAATGGGCAAGTCACCACTTCGCCAACGGTGATTAATCTAGTATCTGACGATGAGGAGGAAATCGACGAGAATGATTTTGAGGACCCCCCCCCCTTTTTGAATATCCAACCAGAATAGATGATAGTGAGGATGATTATAATGATGAGGTTCCTACTTCAAGAGCTAGTGGAAATGCTCAGACTAGAGGTGCATCTAGTGTAGGTTTTCTATCTTCACAGAAAGTGCCAACTCCACCATCATCCTCAAAGTCACCAACTCACACCTTTCAAAAACAAGATGAAGAACAAGCTATTAACATTGATGTATGGGAAGATGAGGCTAAAGTTTCCAAGTTAAGGAAATTGTTGGAGAGAGAAGCTCAAGATAAATCATAGCTTGAGGATCTTATTACTCAGAAAGCTGCCAAAATCCAGAATCTGGAGGCACTCTATGAAAGGGAGAAAGAACTCCTTTTTGAGCAAACCAAATTGAAGTAGTCTCTAGAAACTACCGTGGTTCAGCTGGAATTCTTCGTATATGACAAGCAAGATGCTGAGGCTACTTTGCAACTGGCAAGACCATCACAGGACAAAGGGAAGAAAGCCATTGATGCCCTTGAATCTGAGTCCTCTGATGATTGGTCTAATGAAGATGGCCCTAACCATCCTACTAGAATGGATGAGGAAGAAATGGAGGTGGACAATCTAAATGAGCACATGGTTGTGTCTCATATGAAGAGAATGGTGATTGCACCTAAGGCTTTTGATAAAGCTCCAGAAGACAACAATATTTTTGGAAAACAAGTTCATAGTTCTGAATAATCTAAAGAATGAAGTGTTTGAACAAAACAACAATGCATTAGCCACCATCCCTCCAGAGTTCAAAGCCTTTGTTGAGCTGATGACCAGAAGGACCACATCTCTCATGACTGCATAGAAGGATCTGGGAATGCAACGAGATGACGATTTAGACACAGCTTAGAAAGTACTCATGGAATCAAATTATGTTGTGGGGAAAGTAGACAAAGTGTATGAGCCATTGGAACAGATCTCCAAGAGAGAACACTTGCTACTTGGTCAGTTTGAGTCCTTACATTCTGAAGTTCAGAAACTGGTACAAGGCCATAATGCTTTGAGTGCACACTTCGACTCTCTGCAAGAAGCTTATGTAAGATTGACTCAGACTACATTGACTAAGGGGGTAAGGAGGCAAAAGAGATACAAGCAAGAGGAAGCAGCCTGTAGAAAAACCTCTAACCATAAGAGAACCTCCATCCATAGAAAGTCTACCACCACCACCCCCATTAACTAGAGCAAGAGCTTCACAGGAAAATCTAGATACATGTTCAAAGGAAGAAGGTGAGATAATAAAGAAGAAGAAAGGTAATCAAGATACCTGCTCAAAGGAAGATCAAGGCAACTAACTGGATGATGATGATGAGACTGATCATGACATACATTACTTGAGAGTTATCTATAAGCACTTCAAATTGATTGAAACCAAGATTGAGCATGCCTGGAAATGGGGAAGAGTCTATGGGTTAGACAGTGTCACAAGAAGAATCCTGATCTGGACTACAAAGAAAAGTGCAAGGATGCCAGAGAAACTGAAATGATTGTTAGAACCTATCTCTTTGACTATGTCATTGACAAAAGAGAGCACAAGGATAAGAGATTCAGAGACTAACCCAAG
>JAYMSP010004231.1:0-16896 GCA_036897095.1 Plantago elongata
AGCCCACGAAACGACTCCAGATCCGAAAGATAGGAGAGGTGGGTACGAACTATAACGGTTGGATGGTCTATATAGGAAGGAAGGCGGAAGAAGGAAGGCATCTCATTCCAACTAAGAAAAACCCTAGCAATCAATTGATCTCCTCTCACTCAACCCTCAGTACTCTATCAGTCAGTCAGAAAATCAAGCTCTCAGGCTGTCAGTCAGACAATCAAGCTTCACCTTCCGCCATCCTACCTCGCTTATCGACAATCATTAGCTAGCTTCCTTTCACACCGTCAGCTAGCACACTGTCGGTAATCATTCCATCTTCGCCGAACCGTCAACAAGATAAGTCAACCTCCATCATCTCCATCTCTCTCATCGTCAATTTACTTATTCTTTATTTCATCACTGACTTGAGCATCGGAGTCCCTACGGTCGGCACCACACCGGTGTCACCTTGGTATCTTACGTCTCCAGGTTTGTTGCTTGTTGCCTTCCAGGTCATCGGTGCCCCCCAATTCATCAACCTAAATTCGATTGTAGATTCCGAGCGTCTACAATCTCTATTGCAAATTAATCTGCTGATTTTAATCTTCTAAAGCGGCAAACTTGACTTCAAGATCTTGTGACTTTAAAGTCTGAAGAACATTGATTCGAGGGCTTCTTACTTAATCTCTACTCAAATCGTCAATTTAAAGGACTTTTACAATGAACTATGACGAACTTCTTGATGTATTGATAAACTTTAAGAACAATGCTTTTGAACTCGTCTTGAAATCTGACTTTGATCTTCTTTGGTAAGAGTCTAGCATTCAGAAAATGTTTATCCAAAGACTTTAGCTTGTTGTTAAATCAAATGGCAGTTTAATTTGTTTGAATTTGACGAAGAACTTAAAGGATTCCTTAACGACGATTGGACTTCTAATAACTTTTTTTCCAAGTGTGAATGAACTTCTTCTTAGATCAAACGATGACTTCTCTTCAATTTTTGAAAATGAACTTCTCGAATGTTTATTCAAACTTCAAGGAAGGTCTTGAGAGGATGAGAGGAAATTAGGCCCTTGCTCTCTCTTGCTCTGAAACTTATGGTGTCTGATTCTGGTTTATAGTGTGTTGAAATGAATGGGTATTCATCTACCCGTACTTGTAGAAAAGAATCATTTCCGTATTTAAATAATATATGGAAAAATTATAAATACTACCCATTAAATTTGGCACCTTTTTCACTTTGATACCTAGAATTGCGACTATTACTATTAGCCTACATTTTACAAAAATAGAATTCGATTACATACAAACTCAAAAGTCTACCTTTTTCTCCTATTTTATCTTTTATTTATTATTCCATAATTAAATTAAGAGAAATTTACATTTGACTCACCTAATAAGCACCTCTTTCTCATCCAGGTCCCTAATATTTCAACAATTTCATACTAGTCTATTTTCTATTTTCGAATTTACCATCCAAACATAGCCTTATTTTTGCATTTTCTAGTTTCCCCCCCTTACCTTTCTTCTTATTTAACCATCACCCACCACCATCACGCCCTTTAACATAAGGAAAATAGGGCAGTGATAATAATATTTGGAATAATTTTTTAATAAAATGTAATTTGTTGGGAATTGTTTTAAAGTATATGACAAGTGAGACACCTTTAGTTAATATTCAAGTGCTGACTCCCTATTTTATGTATATTTATAAATGAATTTTAAATGTAGACCATAAATTCCGGTTGTTTGTTTTCCTCGGGCTTGATAATTATTTTTTTTGAAGAAGTTAAAGATGTATTACGACAAAGAACGAGGAGCACGGCATAAGAAATGTCATGAACCAACAACAGAGTTTGTCAGAGACAAGAATTACAACTCTAAACCAAAGAGAAGCTGCACGAAATACAAACCAAAAGAACTAAACAGAGATGAACAACTTAGAAACCACACCATTCGGAGAAAGGGCCCAGTCCGCAAATGAGTAACCAGGGGAAACCAAAGCTTTACCAATCATCCAGCTCCAAGTTCGATATTTAACTTGATCGACAAGCTCCTACCAATCTGATTTGGAGTTTTCTGAAAATAAAATTGTTTCTAGTGTTCCAAAGAATCCAAGAAACACCCTGCCAAACCACATTGCCAATATCGTACAACCGGGAAGAAAAATAACGCGCCACATCCGCCAAATTTAGCACGTCCACGGACCAAGAGGCCTCCGAAATATTTACCCAATTGCAGATCCCTTTCCAAACCATCTGAGCAAGCGGACAGCTGAGGAGAAGATGGGACACAGATTCCACCTCATCAGAGTCACACATCTTACAAGAATAGGAAACCTTTGTACTCCAAATACCTCTACACCGTAGATTAGAGTAGACGGGCAGACGATCTTGTATTGCCTTCCAATTGAAATCATTAATCTTGAAAGGGATCCAATTGTGCCAGACTTCATTAGCCCAAAGCTGAATGATGGAGGAGCAGTAACTGAATGTAACCTGAATTAGCAGAATATTGCCAGGAAGAGTTATGTTTCCAGACCCACGAATCATGAGCTTTAGGAGTGGCACCTGTTAAACAATAAAGAAAATTCTCGAACAAGATCAGATTCCCAATCAAATAATTACGTCTCCACTCCCATCTAAACTCAAACTCCGAACCAATGCAAGTAACCCGGTCCTTAACTAAGCAGTTTTTATCAACATCAAGATTAAACAACCTGGAAAACAAATCAGCCCAAGTCTTCCCCCCACTCCCAATCTATCTTTCCAAAATAAAGTATGAGCACCGTTTCCGATCTCCCTACCCAACCCATTTGAAAACCAGTCTTATAAACCCACGAATTTCATCAAGTCTCGCCACCAAGAGGACCATTTTTTATCCCAAGACCTAACACACGAAGTGTTTCTCGCAATAAACGACCAATCCCCATATTTAGACTCGAGATCTATTTTCCCATATGAGAAAATAGATCAATACAACAACATACTTATAGCCTATGAAATAAAAAATTTCAAATTTGAAAAGATTTGATTTGTAAGGTAAGAGAAACTGTAACAAATTGCAGGACTTAATAACCGGGGCAGAAAATCTCAACTGAAATATCTCACCAAAATCAAAAGGCCATGTAGAACTCACCATATTTAGTGGAAGTGGAGGAAAAGAACAGGGAAGGGGTAGGGAAATCTCACAAGAAGATGACCAAAGCTCCATACCGGAGAGACAAACTCTCATTTGAGAGAAAACGAGAGAGGAAGAGCAGGAGAACTAATTAACAATTTCAACTTTACACATACATAAATTAGAGGTTGTTTGGTTTAGAATTCTGATTCAGTTACAATTGAGTTGGACACAATTGTACGTTTTTAGCCTTTTGCATTGAAACATTAGACTAGATTACAATAGGATCATTAGTTACTAGAATTCAACTCATTACCTCAATTTCTTAAATTTTATATTAAACATAAAAATTTTAACAACTTAATTATAATTTAGTTAATATTTATCAATTCACTCTACTCAAATGGATTCAATTACAATTATAATCCAAATAGCCACTATAACTTTTATCATTCTTTTCATTTTATTTATTTATTTATTATTATTTTTAAATTTTTATATAAAATTACACATTAACCTTTACATATGTTATTCGGGATGAAGGGTAAGTTATTCCTTTCAACTTCTTACAAATCAAGCAAAGCCATTTTGTAATGTATTCTTTTTGTCAGTACATGTCAGTTGCTTGGGGTTCAGACTTTCACATCTGATCTCATCTCTCTTAACTGTCTATACCAATACATATGAATACTATGCTATTTTCCTCTTTCGTTCTTATAGATTTCCACATGATTTGATTCCTTTTCTGGCAATTAATGATTTTTTCATCATACCCATTTGACATATAGTTTCACAATCTTGATTTTCTTTTCCTATACTTTGATTCCTGGAGATGTAATTGACCTCATCCCATTTCTCTGAGTCTTTCCTGTAATCAACAAAGATTCAATCTTTCCCTTATCGGATCCGTAGATAGTCTGTCTACAATATGGATTCATACCTGAGGTTAGTTGTTTTTCATGATTTTAGCTAGTTCTTTCCTTTCATAGAATTATAACTGTTCTTGCTGATATTTAACAGGCATTTCATAATTTCTTGTTTGTGCATGTTGGTAATTTTTTTTTTATCTCATTGGAATTTTCTTATGTTCCTGCAATAAATTAAAGTGACAGTCTCATATAAATGTTATCAATCTATATGCAAAAGCAGTTGATAATTTTGGGTAATCCGTAGTTTGTGTAAATTAATATAAAATTACTAGATTCCACACATATTTGCAAGTTCGAGCTTTTAGATGATATAAAATAATATAATGGTATTAGAGTCCGAGTCCCACAGTGATAATAAAGTGATAATAAATTACTAGGGGCTGTTTGGAATGGAATTGTAATCGGTCCATTTGGCTCGATGAATATTGATTTGGCCTAAAATACACTTCAAATACTCCATTTCAATTCCATTCCAAACACAATTTCACCAAAATTCATCCAAACGCCCATTCAAACTCTATACCAATCTGGCCCTAGATTCCACACTTTCTCCTTTTAGATGAGATGGAATTGTATCAGAATTGTCCCTAGTAATTTGTGTTTGATGCAAAATGCAGTTTATTTGCGGCGCTGTCATATGGAGTTTCCTCGATGGCAATGGTGTTCATCAACAAGGCGGTTTTATTACAGTATTCGCAGTCGATGACACTTCTTACTCTTCAGGTCTGTTTTGTTCCATCTATATTGATTTTAGGCATGTGTGTTTTGGATTGTTGACTTTAACTTTCTTCGTATTTGTCATTGCTACCAGCAATTGATGACAATTTACTTATATGCCTTTCTTTGTATTTTTCATTGCTCCCAGCAATTGATGACAACTTTACTTATACGCTTTGGAAGAGTACTTGGGTACACGAAAGCCAGAGAATTTAACATAGAGACAGCAAAAAAACTTATACTAGTTTCTTTATTCTATAATGCCAATGTGGCCTTTGCATTAGCAAGCTTGAAAGGAGTAAATATCCCGATGTACATTGCCATCAAGAGGCTTACACCACTTGCTGTACTTATAGCTGGAATCTTTTCTGGAAAGGGAAGACCTACAACACAGGTTTATAGCATCTCTGCATCAGGCAATGCGTTTTTTTTTCCTGCTGTTTACGTGTTTTACTTATAAGCATATTGTTTGTGTTATGTTGATCATCACTTTCTGTTCTGATCATACTTCTATTGCTTTTGTGATTTATGTTTGTCTCTCAAGCGGTTAATTGTGAGAAAATACTGGAAGTAATTTAAATCCGTGTTACGTTTTGTACTCTAAAATGAATATCTTGGTTGGTATAATGAATATTAATTATATGTGACCTCTAACTTTATTAAGCCCCAAGGAATTCCTTTTTTTTTAACAGAATGGGGTGATTTTGCTAAATGTTTTGAAGAACATGAATAAACAATCAGAAGGAAATTTGATATTGCATGCCAGATATTGACCCTGGCACCCCGTATCATGCTAGCCAAATGTCTCGTTTAAGTTACTGAACCCCTAAATATTGATGTCTTAGTTTCTCAATCGATGAAAAAGAAAAATGCTAAATGTCATCTGGACATTTCCCTTACCCTCTTACCTTTACCAATGATGATTGGAAGCTTGCAGTATTTTTCTCTTACCATTCTGACATTATGCTCAATTTTGTTAACTGTAGATTTTGTTGCTGGTGGTATTTAAAGTATCACCTCTATATATGCCGATAACCAATATATAAAATCTGTTGTTTAACACACGCTGAACTGCAGTACACTTGTTTAGTGAAACTTCTTCGGTCTTCTGATCTACGTATTATAATTACCTCTGTGACAATGTCTAAGGACATTTCTAGATCGATCTCCTACCATTGAAATTTTTACGGTAGTTTATATTTTTTGTTATTGAGCCTGGAGGAGCTGAACAAACATAGCTTTCGGTGTATCCTTTACCCCCACAAAATTGTTAGTGTAATGAAGCCGTATTCCAGGAAGAATTCATATGTGCAAATCAGGCTCTCAAGTCTTATCACATCTCAAAACTGTAAAAGGATTAAGTATTAACAAATGAATGAGAGCAGTACAAGTTTTTGCACAGTCAATGATTGTGTTTTTAACGTTGACACAGGTTGGGTTTTTGTACCGATTTCATTGTGATTTCCGACGGTGTGAATACAGATACATAAATACTCTGCTTATATGATTTTTTTTTTTTTTTTGTAACCACTACCTCTAATCCTCTATGCATGAGCATAAGTAGTTTAGATTGTGAATTTGCTCATTCAATGTACCATGTATCAGGGACTATGTGCTAAGAGAAAAAGAAAATCTATGACAAGAGAATTACCTAATAACTAAAAAGAGAAAAATGGATAGAAACGTAAATATTACTATTACACTTGCTTCAAGAATTTGATTCCGTGGGGATTGAAATAATCGTATAATTTATAAATACATTAGACCAGACTTCTATCTTCTCCCATGTTTTTGTTATGTACGCCTGGTATAAGGTCTTTTACTTCCAAATCATCTGAGCTTGACCTAGATTACAGATTCAATATTTTTGCAGACTGCTGACAATCATCAAAAAAACATACAACTTTATTTCTACAACCAAATGCTTGTCTGACAAGTTTATTGTTCCCAGTCTGCGTATATAATATCATCTATTTATCATTTGAGTTAGATTCCATTTTTTAATTTATCTAAGATGTACATTTTGTATTTCAGGTCTCTCTATCTGTACTTCTGACTGCTGCTGGAGTTCTAGTAGCAGCTCTTGGAGATTTTTCTTTTGATCTTTTTGGGTATAGTATGGCCTTTACCTCTGTTTTCTTCCAGGTCTGATTTCCTTTTGGTAGATATATACATATATATAAGCTTGATTGGCAGCACAGTTCATAGATGCCCTTACAAGAATGTGACTACATAGAAACAGTGCATATTTCAATTCTATTCCTCGGATGAAGATTTGCTTCATCAAAGTTACAATTTCCATTGCAGACCATGTACCTCGTGTTAGTGGAGAAATCAGGTGCAGAAGATGGATTATCATCGGTTGAGATCATGTTTTATAACAGTGTTTTGTCTGTGCCCTTTCTTCTCTTCCTCATTATAGCTACTGGGGAATTCCCCGATTCTTTGTCATTACTCTTTGCCAAGGTTTGTGCCTCGTTTCATTTAATATAGATTTTCGTAAATCTCATCAAATGTTTAGTTTTTCATGATGAATATCTACTGATTTCAATGGAGTTTTCACATAGAATTTTATATGTAATCTCTCTGCTAACATCTCAAACCTGTTTGATGGCAGAGTACTTCACTGTCATTTTTTGTTCTTCTTCTTCTTTCTCTGGTGATGGGTATTGTGCTCAACTACACCATGTTCCTCTGCACCATTGTCAACTCTGCCTTAACAACTACGATAGTTGGCGTACTCAAGGGAGTGGGGTCAACAGTATGTGGCAAAACCTTTATTCTTAGCACAACTTCTGAGAAGTTTTGTTTTCTTAATACAATATGATTAAAACTGTTCAACTAACAAAAAGCTGTTAATTGTTTTCGTGTGAGCAGACCCTGGGCTTTGTATTACTCGGGGGAGTACAGTTTCATGCGCTGAACGTTACTGGTCTCGTTATAAACACAGCTGGTGGTGTGTGGTATTCAGTTGCTAAGTATCAGCAGAAGAAAACAAGCAAGTTACCAAAGTTGATGTCAGACGTTCGTAAATGAAACTGGATGTGCAGAACTTGCGTTTATCGCACATGTTGTGTTACTCAGATACCACAATATTAAAATGTATTTACATAAGAAATTTCAACTCAAGAAATGTCTGCTGGGGTTCTATGGACAGATAGTAGTAGGCCTCCGCCCGGTGGCTACCGGCAGCCATGACCGGAACGGTGGACGCTGGCGGAGCTCTGTTGACACCTTTACTCAATTTAAAAAAAATCCAATTAACTCGAACTACCCACTTACAGAGTTACAGTTAAGCCAAACAGGAAAAAGAAATAGCACAAGTATGTGTTGTTTGGCCTAATGTCGATATAAGAAACCATAATTATATATAACTTCTCTTTTTGTTATACATCAAATTTCATGTGAAACATTTTTCAATGATATTAATGATTTTATTTTTAAAATTTCACTCGTATTTAACTTTCTCTGTTATATCATCCCCTCCAGTTTCTTGATTTACAACATTTGCAAATATTAATAACTTAGGCTGTGTTCTCTTTTATTATAAATATATGAATTAAACTGAGTTACAGTATAAAATATAACTAAACAGAGCTAAACTGAATTGAACTGATCTGAACTAAAATAATTGAGGTTGCAGACGAATAAATTTGAACCTTATTTGTTTTTATGCCATTTAAAATTTTATGTAGCTTAAAGAGTGTTTAGCAAAATTAGTTGAAAAGGTAGCTGGTAACTAAAAAGTTAGCTGGTATTTTTTTAACAAGCTAACTTAATTAGCTTCTCAAATCAGCTAGCTTATTTAAAAAGCTGAATTCACATAACTAGTTTTTAGTAAAAAAAATTCATGAAGTTGAAAATCTAATGATAAACAGGTCACAATGATAAATAAAATTTTTATTGTGCTTTTAATTTTTATTTTTCAAAGTTGTTAGGTAGGTAGTTACTGTATTGTATCAAGTAATATACTATAAATATACTCTTATCCTACTTACTCCATCCCACCCTAATATTATAGTCCAAAAGATACGACAATTGACAACATCACACGAAAGATGATCCGAAGACCCGATTAGAATCCAAATTTGACATGAACATTGACTTTAGACAAACTCAAAATCAATAATCACCCAAATCAAAGTGAGTGGAAATCGTCCGATTCAAAAATTATCTGTCCGATTAAAATTTACCAGAATCCAACCAATCCAAACTAATTAAGTCCTCCAAAATAATTAAGTCTCCTGAAACATTTTTCATGCTATTATCAGATACTAATAGGGAATAATAAACATTACAGTAAGAACAAAAAAATATGTATGATACAATAAAGAATATCAATAATAAATATCCATAAAAATGATTTAAAATATTTGTTCAAAACATTACTGATATTGTTAATACATTATACATATACTTATGAACATCAATGATTCTCGATGAATCTCGCACATACACATATATTACTGAATCTCACACATATCTCGCACACGTCTCTATCAAGACTTTGTGATCCGAATTACTCTAAGGCTCTGTTTAGCAAAATTAGTTGGATAGCTAACTGGTAGTTGCTAGTAGCTAATTAAATAGCTTAAAGTGGCCTCAATAAGTTAATTTGATTAACTTGTCAAATCAGCTAATTTTTTACCTGACTTGTTTAAAAGTTGCACATTCACGTAATGAATTTTTTATTATAAAAATTTTATTGAACTGAAAAGCTAGCTGAAAAACTAGTAGTGAACGGACCTAATTGAATTTTAAGTTGAATGCATTTCATGCTAATTTTATTTATATTAAAAATTTAGAGATTATGTTGAAACCGTAAGTGGCTCCATTCATGTTAGCAGAAATTACGGCAGAGTGCAAGTTTTGGTAACTCAAGAAGAATCTGTCAGCAATTCCAGTCTGCTAATTTGGCTTGTACACCTAGTAGATCAGTAGATGGTTATCCTTTTGCGTACTCGGACTTGAACTCTAGTAGGAAAAGGCTTGGTAGATTCAGCATTGTTAACATGTACTAAACTCTCCTCGTCTCAAGAAAACTAAAATGTAGTATAAAAATAAACTAAGTAAGACTGAACTGAATTGAACTATCTAACTGACATTCATAAGTTTTCAGGTGAGGAGAACAGATCATTAGTCTAATGCGTCTTCATTAGACTAATGTACTTTCCACCCACAGTTAAAACAAGAAGATATGACAAGGTGTTGTCTTTAGTATATAAATGTTACACAAGTTCACAACAATAATATGCAATAGCTGCAGATCCTATATTCCAAGTTTATATATCATCTCCTGTTCACTAATCTAAATGTTCTAAATAACTGGTATTCTGTGTGCATGATTCAAATAATCAAGGTTTAAATCTATATTTTTGTAGTCTTACTCACAAGTAACGATTATCGCCCATTTTACGCAATGTAACACCCATTCCTACAGGAGACAGGAACATAAAAGTAGAATAGTAGATCTCAAGGTGAGCTTCAGCAGAGTTCAGAACCTGAAGTTATGTATGTACTTGGTGGCCATTGAGGGATACATTCATATATAGGGATCGATCGACATCTCCATGTTGAATGATTCCCTTCCCATGGAATAGTTGCTTGTTTGATTGAACTAGTCATCATCAGGATCAGCTGAGAAGTCCGGTTCCTCAGGCTTCTGAAACTTGGGCATTTTCTCATCCTTCACCTTCTGAACCCCTCTTCGAGTATTGGCTGCAAATCTGGAAGCCAGTATAGTTACTCCAAGATTCTGTTTAACTTGAGACGTATTAGATGTTTCAAATGCCTCCTCTTTATCACTTTCATAAGGTGTTTGCTCATCTGGAGTTGAATTAAACGACTCCCTCATCCATAAACTTTTCACCATCATCCTTTTCTTGTGCCGCCTCCATGCAGCCTGAATGAAGCAAGCAGCCCACGTCCTCCAATGATGTGAATAGTAACGGAAAGTGTGCTGCAATTTCTTGCTATGCAAGCGTCGAAATTGATTGGCAACAAACTTAAGGTCTTCTGCTCTTAATGCGAATGCTTCCGCTTCCGAAAGTGCTTTTACTGTTCTTGTCGATGTAGGCAAGTTCATGGTGGACCTCGGAAGCAAGGCCCATGCAAGGAGCTCCTCCCCGCAAAAGTCACCAGGTCTCAACGTTGTTGAGTTGAAGAATCCAGTACGGCCACCATTTGTGGTCGAGCTCTCCAGTGTGCCCCGAATGACAAATAGCATCTCTGTGACAGGATCACCTTCACGCACTATGTATGTGTTTTGTGTGCTTAACGACGAAACTAAACGCTCACATATGGCATCTAGAAGTTGGTCATCCATCTGAGAGAAGAAGGGAACCTGCATCGAGAAAACAATGTCATTAAAGCAGAATATATAAGAAGCTATTGGAACTTGACAATACACGGCGAAGAAGATTGTTAAAAGTAACTTTCGACATTAGTTTGTGCTTACTGTGAAATGCTAAAATTGAGTAGATAAAGTTACTCTGAGGGGAGATAGTTTGGAAGCACAAAAAAAGTATACAACTATGTTTTATGCATCTATTTCTCTTTTCAGCACAAATCAATAAAAATCACACCCTTCAGTGAACATGTACACTTGCAACTGAAAGCAATGAAAAGTTGTAAAGAAGAGTTTGTATACACACTGAAGCCCCTCTGATTTTTTCCCAAAACCTAAAAGTTAAATTGCTAGAAGCCTAGAATCAGTTGCTACTTGCTAGCATACACTTAATGATCAAGTGAAAAATATTTATAGAACTTATTTTTTTCGGATTTAGGAGGAGCCACATAAATCAAGTAACAGAAACTTACACGTCGAACAAGGTCTAAACAAAGATGGCGCTGAATGTCACGGCGCAGATCTGTAGGCAATGCATGTAGGATAGATTCTTCATCAACTCCTCTTGTGGTAGACCATTTATACAGTGTAAAGCGTCTAACACGTTGTTGAAGATCTTCTGGGAGTTGGCGATGCGCCATCCACTCCTCAGTGTCTCGACGCTTAAGTCTCCACTCCTCAAGCCTCACAGTGATAGATTGCATGTAGGTCTATATTGGTATTTAAACAAAATTCTAAGTCACTGAACTTCACAGGTATAAATCAATAAACAAAACCCCAATTGTGTTTGGAAATTATGTTGAAAATTCCATTTTGTTCTTACAATTAAATGCATAAAAGGCAAACAAATAATGGTTACGATAAAAAGGATAAGCAACTAACTGGACAACTTTAATTCATATGCTTCATTTTCGAAGAACTTATCAAAAGAGTAAACTAGTCTAATAGTACACTTCATCAATAATTTGGTCATAGGTTAGCTAAGCCTATCTCTAGCTCTCGAATAGGTTTAGGTGTATTTCTGGTTGCATCTGCTCTGTCATTTTGAATAATGGAAAGTCAATAGTTTTCTCTCAAACATCAAAATGAAATGAGCATTATAATAAAGTATTAAAATGCTCCATGAGGACTCTGGAAAAGTACCTGCATATTTCCGATTAAATGGGCAAAGAGGACAAGCCCAAATATGGCAATGAGTATGGCAAACAGGGTTTCACCAATAAACGTGCTTGTTGATAATGACTGACCGTAAGAACTGTCAACAAAAACAAGAATGACACTTAATATTCCTGCATGAAATATATAACTGAACAAGAAGATTGGTAGTAGATAATCAAGAAATCCCATCCAGGTGTCCAATTACCTTAAGTTTTGCAAACCCCACCACAAACAGTAGAAATACTTCTCAATGAATTCGGATGAGACAACGTTGTTTGCAATAGCATTTCCATATATCCCATAGTTAAAATAGTCAGTACTGTCAGGATTGCACTTTGTATAAACGCTCGTACTATTTAACCAACTTGTTCTATCACTGTGACCCAATGTACCACAGTCCAAGAAACTAAGGGAGCATCCCATACTAGTGAATTCATCTCTGCAAGCTGAATTCCAACAAGTTGCATGTCTCTCGATTGACAGTAAGTACCAGGAAGCTCCCAATACCTGTTAAACAGACCATATATTAAAAAAACGAATAATAATACTAATAAGAAGACTACGATTCAAAACAAAATGAGTCACCATAAAAGGTTATGCCTATTCAAGAAAGAGATTTAGTGTGAACCGGAGTATAGACATACATGGCTTGCCAACATATAGAGCACGAGATTATATGCGGCCCCTGCCCATGCCGTCTTTGTGACAACCCCAGTAGCTTTGATAATCTGAGCACTTAATGGGAAAATCAAATACAATCTCGGAATGTACTGGAGCAAGACGATTAGTACTAGTGCATTGTTCGTGTGATCAACATGGGAGCTTCTGATTGCAGGTAATATAGACCATATGACAATCTGCAATGTAGAGAAGACAAACCAATACTAAATTCAGTATACAAGACTATATAAATTACAGGCATATAAAGACAGTATAACTAAATTAATTCATACAGTCAATTTGCTGCACTATGGCACTTATGAATATGATCCTAACAGATGTTACTAGGTGGCATTTTAACTCCTGCTTTTACTTATTCACTTGACAAATTACGTTTTACTTATCCAACCAATGTCTGTTTGAGAGGGGAAAATAAGAGTTACAGAATAGCCCTCCGTGACACTGCTTTCCTCAATGTAGCTCTTGTACACTTCTCTCCAAAACCTGGAACTAGTTAGAATTTCGGGAATATACAATCTCAGGTTTGCAACATTACAATAAGAGTAACCCCAACACTTCTTTGCAAGGTAGAGGAGGGTGTGGCCCGTGTATCACACACGCCCTTACCATTGTATTTTTCACAAGAAGGCATTTTAGTCACAAACCTATGACTAACATATACCAAGCAGAACAGCTTAACTTCAGACCAAGCTTCATTCACAAAGGGCAAAAACTTGTGTTAAATGGTCTTCTCAGACAAGACTTAAATATAACCACAGCCCACATGCACCCAAATATTAGCCGTCCTCTCCTAAATTTCACACAAACATCAAAACATTATTAAGAACCACATCATCACCCAACTAAGTATTAATCACATTCTTCTAATTTGCACAGACCGTCCAATACAATTCATATATCTCTTAGAGATATCAATCCTATCACAAGCTGATAAACATAGTAATGGACAATATATAGCAGGACAGCAAATAACCATAAAACTAGACTTGTGTCAAATTAGGCAGAGTAAATGTGATAAAAAAAGGAGCCATTTGAAAGTACCTGAGGAAGAGGCAACGCAGCAATAACATCAATAAAGAAATCCGACTTCAAATACCGCCTCGCAATCATATCAACATCAGTGACAAGCTCACCTTTACCAAACACCCTAGAGCTAGGCGACACATAAGCAGTCCTAAACTTCATAAACACATGTAACAGATACAACACATCAGCCAGAGTCCTAAAACAGGTAACAATTATCCCCAAATGCAAGTCGGTTCGCATACACGAAGACGATCCACTCTCTTGATACAAAACTGAAGGCAGATAAAAGAACAATGGATCCACAAACAAAGCAACCAAACAAGAAAACAAGAAAATCCTGTTCCATTTCAAAACAAGGTCACTTCCAGGATCAAGAACTGTCTTCCACTCCGGCTCTTGACCTTGTGGAAACACTTTCGACCCACCAAATTTAGGAACTTTGTCCAAGTTACCATTTTTTTCCGATTTCCGAAAAGGGGCTTGGTTATTGTACAAAGGGAGCTGCTTTTCTTGGTGCCTATACCAGAAAGCTTCAAGATTTTGTTTTTCTTCATTGTGAAACCTATATAAATAGAATGTAATACAAATTCAGCCCATTTTGCACAATTTTGTTCAATTCAATAAAAATCAGTAAAAGAATGAAAAGTACTAAAACTCACCGAACTTGCTTCTCTTTCCTGAACTCCATAAAGTTATCTTTTTGCTGTCAAATCTCAGTGTAGAAGGCCATGAGAGCAGCAAGAAATCGCCAAAATGGAGCTATTAGAGGTGGCATAAAAAGAAGCAATTTTGGAAATCATGGAATTGTCTTCTTGTCCAGATTTTGTATGTGGGTTTGACTTCTTACGTTAAAACAATGCCGGAGAAGTAATAAGTAGCTGGCTGTAATAATGAATAAATAAATGAAGAAGAAGACACAGCTATGCAAATGGTGCTACTACTGTAACAGTTTTGAATATTATAATGGTGTACTTAGAAGTTTAAGCCTGACAGTGCAGACGTGAGGCCAAACACTTTTGGTACTTGTTTCTTTTCGAACAAAAAGGTTTGGTTTGGTAGTACTAGACTACTAGTACTATTTTATACTAAATAATGGGTTGAGAAATTATAATGGTGGTGGTGCAAAACGCAAAACGACGATTTGTGAAAAGATTCTGAAAATTTATTCTACAATCTTCGTCATTATTCAATTTTAAAAAAGGGATTTTGATTATTTCTTTTGTATATTAAACATATATTTTAGGAGTGATTGAAAATTAAAATTAGTTAAAAGTATTTTGCTTGAATTTTCAAATTAAATATCCAAAAAAGTGAGATTGCATTTTTATGTATTAGAATATTTCTATCCTGACATTGATTGAAATTCGACTGTTTTTTGGGATGAGAGGTGTCATCGGGCATTGCTTTCTATGATTTAAATAATTCGAACTTCGCTCCTTTCTGTTCAAGAAGTGAATGCAATATATAAAAGTCTCATTCAAATATGAATTTTGACTCATTTTTCTTCAAATACACTACATTTCACCTCGTAGCTTTTCATTTTCAATCAAACTAGTTAATTCACATATATATCAAACTTCTCAAAATTCAAAAACTAAAAAAATACCGTGTTTAAGTAATCTCCTGCTCATAATACCTTCTTGCAAGATATGGACTGACGCACAAGAGAAGATGTTTGTACGTTCCAAGACTCACATTTACCAATGGCAAAATAAGCAATGTAAGTATCATCTTCATGGTTCGACTCCTAATAATTCAGGTAAAGTGTCAGGAACTCACCCTTAGACGTCCTTTTCAGATGTTTAGGGAAGTGTCTGTGGTTGGACGTATCTTGGAGTCAAGGCGGGTAATCGAGTGGAGTTCTGCGAGTTGTGTATTCTTTGTATAGAAGATTAGTAGTTGTTATGTTGAGGTTTTAGAATGTAATTTCTTATATTTTTGTATTTGAGTTGCAGTTGCTTTGATGTTGTACCACTCTTTTCAAATGATTTATAAATTTGAGGCTTCGTCTTGGCGTAAGCCCATCTCACGCTAGACGACCGGTCGCGCCAAAGTATTTTGGTTTTGGAGCGTCCTTTCTTCTTTCTTTCTTTCTTTTTTTTTTTTTTTGCCAATATTGGATTTTTATCATCTTTTCAATTTGCAAATCTATTTCTTGGATTCAAGAAACTACTTAGAGTTTATTGGTTTTTCAGAATATTCATCCACACAACTCACCATCACCATGGCAGCCAAACTAGAGTTCTATAATCTAAAGACTAATCTAATCAGGAAACTAATGTATATACAAGTCTATACAATTACATAGTCTAACACACCCCCTCAGTCGAAGCTGGAGGAAGTCTGACGCTTAAACTGTCACGAAAATCATCAAAGAGTATGCGTGGTAGCCCTTTCGTGAAGATATATGCTATTTGATAGCGAGATGGAACATGGCGAATGTGAACCTCGCCTTTAGTAACCTTTTCTCAAACAAAATGAATATCCATTTCGATGTGCTTTGTGCGTCGATGTTGCACGGGGTTGCCAAAAAGGTAGATGGCACTAATTGTAATGATCGGGATCCGAGCATAATATTTTAATAATATTTCGAGTATAATTCATGACGGATTAGTAAATTTTTAATTTGCCTACGAGTATATCCTTTCTTAACGGCGGATCAAATTCAGAAATTAATGGCCGGTCGTATCTGCCAGTTAATTACGAGTAGCGCTGGATTATTATTTGATATTACATTAATCAAATAATAATAAAAATAAAAATAAAAATTTATAAAATTATTTTTGATTCTAGTTCAGTTCGCGTCCAATATCGCCACGGATATCAAATTCGTATTTTTCGGAATTTATTTACGAGCCATTTGGAGTCAAGAAGAAACCAGGTTTATATAATGGCAAAATACCAAATATACCCCTGATTCATTCCTTCTTCTTCTCCATTTTTCCC
>JAYMSP010004232.1:0-16895 GCA_036897095.1 Plantago elongata
GTGTGGGACTGTTGAATACATAAACAAGGTGGTGTCTAGTCTAGTTTGTAGTTAATTGAGAGTCTTTAGGTTGGTGAGATCATAGTTCTTTTACTAGTGTCCCTCTATTTTTCATGCTTGTCTTTAGAGCAGTGATTCTTGTTATTTTTTACTCTTGTGGACTTCCAATTGAGGTATACCCCTCTTATCTTTGTTTGGGCTTCTATATATTTTAACTTTGTGCAGAAATAAAAATAACGACAAGGTGACTCAATGCATGTCACATAGAACACAAGTTTAGGGTATAATCCCTATCAGACAACAGAAATGCACCTTCTGGGTAAGCGCCGGATGACAGCATCATCAAGATCAAATGGCCTATTTGTTGCACCAAGGATAAGTATTCTCTGGCTGTCTTTAGATCTCAAGCCATCCCACGCCGCCATAAATTCGTTCCGCATTCTTCTAGTTGCCTCATGTTCGAAAGCTCCACCACGGGCACCAAGCAAGCTGTCAACCTGCAAGCAAGTGCACAGTGTTCGAATCAAAGCTCAAACATATGTTAACAGGGCTGAGAAATACATGATGACATTCTGCTCATCTGCTGTATCATCTGTTTTCTTCGTTATTTCGGTATTTCATATTGTGGTCGATTTCACTACTTTTTTCATGGCTAAATGATTGTAATCCGTCATCTTTCATCATGTCTATCATGTCTATCACAATTCACAAACATAATAATGGCAGGAGACAAGATCAATAAGTCCACACCTGACGCACCAACCTTCGAAGGATAAACACACAGAAACAAGTATTACCTTGTTATGGCTAATGCCTAATGATTAAAAGACAAATGGCAAAAAAATTGAGTTGATTCTTGGAAAAAAACTATTCACTCAAGGTCTTGTCACCGAGGAAAGGTTCGATAAGCTATCTATAGAAGATTTGAGCTACTGAAGACAACATATTACGTCAGACCATAATAATTTTTATAAGCCACAGTACGACCAATAGTTTGCCTGTAGACTCAGACCAAGAGCATGAATAGGGTGTACCTGTGCAGGTAGAGCAAAAGCATGAATACAATGGAGTAGGTCTCACCTCATCAACAAAAATAATTACGGGAGCCAGTCTGCTAGCGAAAGAGAAGAGTGCCTTTGTAAGTTTCTCGGCGTCACCAAACCACTACAAGAAGCAAGCAAAAGTAAAAAAAATTCTAGAACTAAGGGAACTGCCGAGATTAAATTAAAAAAAATAGCCAAAGAAAGAATGAAGGGTCATGTGAATATATATATTTGGCTCCACCCAATCCATACACGGTTAGCCTTGAAGGAATAACAAAGACGCAAGTTATGACGGTTTTTTTTTGGGGGGGGGGGGGGGATCATATTAATCATCTAAACGGGGAGTGCACATTACTTTCCATGTATGGAATAACTGGGGAACTATTAAGAAGCAAAAATTATCACAAGCCAAACTATAGAACCCCCTGCATTACTTCAAAAAAATTCACCCATGCTTCAAGCTTTCTTGGATTCTGTTAAATGAATACACTCCATTACTTTGGGGATTGTGTAGGTATTTTATTTTATTTTCGAAATCAAAAGGGTTTTGCTGAATAACAACAAAGAGGTCTAAATGTAAATATAGCTTATTAATCTTATCCCTCCTGTTTAGAAGCAGAAACATGGATTTCACAAAGTTGGAGGGTTTCACTGCTACCCCTTAAAGCAGGTGCCGAGTACGCACTGTGGACTAATTTGACTGGTTAAGTATCTTCTGAAAGACGTTGCATTAGTTAAAAAAGCAATCTCTGAATATATTCACAAAATTTATTTATGCTGCTAACTGCAATGAGTTAGCATTGGCCATTGTATATCAGAAGACCTATCTTTGTTGTAGAACATACAGAAACATTGTATATACTTCAAATGCTACACCAAAAGTTTACCTTTGATGTAAGCGACGAACCGGTAATGCTGATAAAATTAGCCCCAGCTTCTGTTGCAAGCGCCTTTGCAAGAAGTGTTTTTCCAGTTCCAGGAGGTCCAAAAAGTAGTATTCCTTTGCAAGGCTGACAAGGGGGGACATGAATTTGGAGGTTAACCAATTGAAATGAAATAAAATTGAAAACTAAAATGATCTGATATGCTAATTACCCGCAACAAATTTCCACGGGTGAAAAGCTCAGGCCTCCGCATTGGGAGGATGACAAGTTCATTCAAAGCTTTTTTCACCTCTTCTAGGGCACCAACATCATCAAACTTCACCCCAATCTCACCTGGAGCTACCACTGCAGAAACAAAGTTGGTCTCGTACTCATCCTTGGCAAGATTCTGCTCACAAAATGAAAATTCAGCAAAGACAGAAAAGATATAACGAGTGTGATATCATTATATATGACGAAAGGACCTTCAAATTCTGCGAAGGTTTCTTGGACACTGATTCCTCCTCCCTCAACCTCGATATTGCAATTTCAAGGCTGCAAAGACAAATTAGCATTTGGGTTGAAGAAAAGGTCCATAAATTTTTTCATAACCAAATATGCAAAAATAAGTACCTCTCACGAGGCAACTGCAACCGCCCTTCCTTTGCAGAAGGAAGGGTGCAGGAGGAAAGGTAATGATTCCTGGCCCAGCCAACAACCTTCTCTGCTTCTGTAATTCATATAAGAAAATGAATTACATATTATCAATGGAATATAAACAGTGAACTTAAAACTTTTAAACGATGACTATCTGAGTATATTTAATAAATATGGTTGAAGACATAGTTAGGATTCTTACTCTGTTTTGTCAATATAACACCATCAGTATTCACATGTAACAAGTCCGTGCAGGATATTAAGTGCCATTCAAGAACCTGAAATAAATGACTGAATGAACTTTAATCCACGCAAAGGACACATAGCAAGACGTTATCTAAAACTTTGACACAGAAGTTTGGTTTCTCACAATATAAAGTTAAATTAAAAGTAACAACTACCTTATGCAATTCATATAAGTTGCTTCGAGAGATCACTATAATCCTGTCCTCTTCAATCTGTTTATTGAATATCTGCAGGACATCTTCCTCCTGCAACATCGAGTCAATATTAGCACTTAGCAGCCTTATTTGAATATTGTGGTAAAACATTCAGATGCAATCAATGCATTATCTGGATTCTGCAAGTAGGTCTTCATTGATATTGTTAGAAACCATGAAGGGTGTCCGAGATTCTAATATTTAATATTATTTGTAACAGCAGGTGAAAAATTATGCCTTGTTGATTTATGGCTTTATGGGAACACTTGAATATTTGGGAGATGGCGTGTATCTACATATGAATAAATTGATGTGCTTGAAACAAGTTTGCTGTAGGAATATGAATAGCATGACAAATCAGAAGATAGTAAAACATTAGCAAATCTAAATGGTTCGCACAATTGCTTTGCAAGAACAAGAGCATATCGAGTAAACCAGAAGGCAAAGAACATTCAGTATGGCATATAAATTTCTTGAGAAGCCTAAAATGAGATTCATAATTTTTGAGATGTCAGGAGAATGATACCTTTGGAGGTGGAATACACATCACATTAGTGAAGATCTTTGATATTTCATTCTTTTCAGCTTGCTTCGTGCCTTTCAGACCCTCTGCAAGTCGCTTAAAGGGAAGAGGCTGAAAAGGAGACATCATCATATTTTAGCAAGAGTAACCAGTCCAAAGATGGGAAACCATAACTAAACATCCGATCACAGTGCATAGTTTCATTCCCCCAATGCATTGTATCATTGTCCAGCCCATGCACATCAAATAAATAGCCAAATCACACTGCGGTTTATGTACATATATTAAGAAACTTGCTAAATGATAACCATCAATCCTGAGCACTAAAGTTAAAAATCTCATACTTATATACTATCCCACTTTCATCTGACATTAAATGAACTCTTTTGGCAATGAATATTATACAATATCTTGACTGCAAGTATTTACAATCAATACAAGAGCCTCATAGAATTGGTCTTTCACAATTCTGTTGCCAACTTAAGTTACAGGTGAGATTGCATAGATCTACCATATACCATAAAAAGAATAAGAAAAAATAAAATTAAGGCAACATTAGTTTCAATAGCATAGGACTTTAAGAGTTATAAGGTCTTACAGACATTACCAACTTAGAAAGACGGCTCAGACTTGGAAGTATCATTGTCTGTTGAAAACCCAAAGGAGACAGATTATATGGAATAGAAATATCATCCATTTCAAAACACAATAATGTAACATAGACTTGCTTCTCAAACTTACAAAATTTCCCTTTTCTTTGCTCAGCGTAGTTTCTAATTTGTTCTGTCCACAAATCAAAACGATAGCTCCCTTTAAATTTTCAAACATCTCTTCCAACTTACGGACAAAGTCTTTACGATTTGATTTTGATACTGCCCGGGACAACCAAAGAGAAGAATCCGGAAAATACACTATCATTGGTTGCTCAGACTCCAAGATCTGAAACCATTGTAGGAGAATATGTAAGTCTAAAACCAGGGAATCGAATAGTATATGTATATACCAATGCCATACAAGATTAGTACCTCACAAAGCACTTCCATTGCAACATAGCAATCATGACTTTCAGCATCAAGGTCATGTTCAATATCCTTCACTGCAAAATCAGATGGGAAAGGCACACTGTGGTTAAGATTTCCTTTTGTTGATAATGTGTCTTTACCTCAAGATTCTTGCATCCTCATAGACTAAGAAAATGCTATATAACACAGAATAGATGAGAAACAGTATCAAAGAACCGATTTTACAACTAATTGACATCACAAAAATCCTTTACCAACACCGATAGATATACTAGTTTAACAAAGTTCCTGGGAATTGAGTTCCATATAAAAATAAAGCCCAGGCAGATAGAATAAAGTAAAAAACCATAAACCTATATTCTTAACTTAAAATTACAAATACATGTCCTCCGGAAGGACACTAAAGCTTCCCCTATAATGTCTTAAATCTCTCAATCTCAATTTTAGTTAATTTGGTCATTTATTGTCTCAACAACTCCAATAAATAGATAAGCTTAAACAATACTATCACAAAAAAATGTCAAGGACATGGAGACCCTAGAATCCTTCTATATATCGGTTTCATCTACCACTATAAATTAAAAGAGAAAATACGAAGGCTTGAGGATGAGACTCTATAGGAAAAGAAAAATACGACGCATGCATATTCTGGTAATACTCTGCATGAATAAGTGAATAAAGACGTACCGTTAACCCAACAAAGAGACGGTTTATCAGCAGGTTCTGCAATTTTGTCATCATGTTCATCCTCGTTTGTGACAGTCCCACTGGTTTCAAAAATAACAGCTGCTTGATCACCATTCACTTCAAACACCTCTCCTCTTTGGCCTTTAGACATTTCTCTGCAATGAAAATCACCCAAGTCTAGTCCATAATCATAAAGTGCAAAAAGATAGAATAATACAGCATATCCAATAATGGGACACAAGATAGGGCAGCTCAATTCACAGGGAAAAGAGATTTAAGGTGCCACCAGCTAAACCATGCTAACTTCATTTAATTAAATGTGAGGACATGAACATTATAGACACATTTCCATCAAGCAAGGCAAATATAAATAGAGTATTGTATAGTATATGCATTATGCAACCCTGCATTAAATTACACTTCAAAATAGTCTAAAGAACAAAATAAAAACACAAAACACTTTCTTCTCACATGCACTCTGAACAACATACCAACCCACCTGCTACGGCCAATAGTAAATGCATTTCTTGGACCATCAGATGTTGGTATCTTCCCCAATACAATCCTGTGATGAGTTTGATGTGTCAAATATTAATGACCAGGGCAGACAACTCCAAAATTTCAAAACCCAAGAGGTTTGTTGACACCTTTGATCCCTCCCATCCCCTCAACTCAAAAAGAATATCCCACCCACTCCCATTCAACTTTGAGAAAGAAGAAAATAGAGATGAATATTCCAATTGTTAAGGTGCCCAACTAGGAATTGGTTGTGGGTTGTATAATGTCCTACAAGAAACAAAGTGACAGGCAATGGGACTGACTCAAATACAAAAATTCATCCCTACAGAGAGTAAAATCAAATGCAATTTCCTGTAGGGCTAACATTAGGATATGCACTTTGTGGGGAGGAAAAAAGTTTAATGTGCAACTCTGGAGGTAGTACAGACATAATATGAAAAGTTATGAGCTTAAAGAATCATAACATGAGCCCCCAGTACTGGACATGGAGGCTTCTTGCTGCAGCAAGAATGGTAAACAAGTAATGTAATGCCAGCTAAAGAAAATGACAACTATACAGGCCTCTTGTGGCATAATTGCATCTTTACAGCTCGTGTTATGCAGAAAAAAAATAAGGAAGATAACTAAGACATCTTAGGATCCTACTATATCCCTTCCCTTGACAGGTGAGAGGCATAAATCAAGAAGCATTCTCATCTCTCAGTGTAACTAGTTGTTCAGTGGATCCCAGAAATCTGGATTCTAGAGACCAAGACACACTTCTTAGTTTTACCATTAAAAACCGAAGCAGCATATTTCCATTGATACCAAATACTACTCTTTTAAAATTTGGATGGTAGCATACTTATATGAAGTAGGTACAAGATTTGACTTCTCAAATGGGTCTAATGGACTTCAAAGAGTGATCACTGTGTAGTCATGGACCATCAGATGTCCAATTATGTGTCCAAGTCCCTTCACATTTTTATTCATGAAAACGTTCAACAAATTACTATGAAAGGGAGTGTATTATCTTGTGATTAACATAACACAGACAAGACCTAAATATAGTGAAATTCATTTAATCTATGAGTAGAAAATATTCGGCACTTAGCTTACATTAGATTCATATTGTTGGCCATCCAACCTTTTGATGATATATCAAACTACTATGACGCAACTTGTGAATCTTATTTTACTCCAATAATCTAGGGAAACTTTGTAGAGGAAGTAACAAGACAATTAAGATTTTGCGAAAGAATGTACGAGCATAATAAGCAAACAGCACAAAAATGTAAACACAGACTTGGAATTAGCACAATAACGAATAATCCAAGAAAAGATAAGCATGAACCTAGAAAAGCCTCCCACGTATTGTAAAGGGGCTCCACTGAAGAAACAAGAGAAATAAACAGCATGGGACAAATGCAACATGAAATCCAATCAGAGGACATGCATGCAAAATGAAGAAGTTGCTCAAGCACAACATAGAATGTATAGAATCTACTAAAGATATTAATGAAAAGGGAGGAACATATCAATAGGTTTTGTATCATATAACAATTACCTATTATTTGCCTCAACGAGCACAGTTGGTCCCCTGTAAATCACCCGATCACCTGGAAAGAAATTAAATTAATGATCAAGCTTTAATAACTAGATCAACCAATTCACCAAAAATAAAAGGGAAAGAAATAATAAAACTATGCGCTCACAAAAGATTGAAGCCACTTCATACAGGTCGAAAAGAATAAACAACAAACTGTGCATTATGAAGTAGAAAACCATTTTCTGAGGATCCTAGGTGACATGGAAAACAACAGTTAACAACTCAGAGTCAAAACTCCCACGTGCAGAATTTTACAACACCAGACTGAAGTGAAATATCATACATAGCTGGGGAATAATCACGGAATCAATATATAACTTGGAAAAGACTCTGGCTTAACAACACCTTGAAGGGGATGAGGATACAAATATTACAGATGTTTCAAGTAAAATAACAAAAGTATGCACCACATATATTAGATCCACGAGAACTATATAAGCTAATTTCACCTTTCTTTAAATGGTGTGTAGCTTTATCTGAGTGATCGATAGAGGACGATGAGGAACTTTCAGGATCTCCAGAAACTCTCTGCCAGAAATAAACATTGGTGGCTTAAAAATCAACATTTGAAACCTGTTACTAGCCCATTAGAATTCTCCATACTACCTAATTGAACTCCCTTTAAGACCTAGGGTTCCTCTGACTTTGGTAATCCGGAAAGTTATTAGAGCTAGTAAATTTCTGGAAATTATGGTAGAAGGACATTCATAATTACACTTTATGTGTGGAAATAATGTTTCTTGTTTCTGTCAGATCATGGCTGAGATTATAATTCAGTTATATATCTCAGAATCAACTTACGAATTAGTAATGTTACCTTCTCAAACTCTTCTAGGTCACATGGAATTAGCTTCTTCAAGGCTTCAGCTGAAGCTTGAAGATCAATGTCATTATCACTGCCATTAGTCTCGCCACTGCTGGTATAATCTTCTTCATTACTAACGTCATTTGTATCCTCAATTTCAGAATCTGACACGCATTCTTCATCTGATTCACTTTCTGATGAACAGTCTTCACCCAAATCCTTAAAATTCAACCAGAAGATGCAAATAGATTGACTACATCAGATATACAAGATAACTTAAATCCAATTTCTGGAACTACTTTGCTGTCAATTACACCAATAAATCTGAATGAGTACATCATTGACATATAGAGCGGAATCAAATTCAAGGCTTACATATGGAGCTAAAACACTGCTATCAAGCACCAACAAAGGAACTTTTAAATCCTGAGCAAGTGCTCTGACCAGTCTTTCCCGGTATAGCTCCGTACCTACAAACGAAAAAATAAACAAAACGAAACAGAAATGCTTTATTTCCTCAACATCAAGCTTGAGCAAATAAATTTCTTATTAGACATGGTCACTGGAAAATTGACCTGGAACACTCTGAAGCAGAATTTTTCCACTCGACGAAGTCAAATCCCTTCCATAGGGGGTAAAACTCTTATTTTTCAGATGGGAGGCAGCACACTCCACCAGAATGTTCTTAGTGGGCTCACTGTAAGTACAATGGATGAGAAACCTAGTAAGTATCCAATAAAAGCAACAAAAATTAAACTTAAAGCTGGCTACAGGACTTACTGAATATAGTATGGAAAATTGTCCCATGAGACTGTTATCTTTTCCCATGGAACAACCCTCCGCAAAAATTCATTTCTAAAACTCTCACGCCTAGTTAGAAAAGAATTGGAATCATTCCGTTTACTCTCCCTAGCAAGTTTTTCATTTTTGAGCCAATCTATCTGATCTTGCTCACAAAGTCGCGCATGTGCATCAGATTTCTTCCCCTTGTAAAATGTGCTATCACTGTGGATCTTATCTTTCTCACACCGAGCAGCATCCTTGGCAGGTACGCACTTATCCTCACTTGCATTCCTTCCATCACCTTCAGAACTATACAATCTTCGCAGACCTCTCCTATAAATATCCGATCTGTCATGCAACCTCGAAAACCTTCTTCCCGAATGTAAACCTATTGAAGACCAATTATTGGATATCAATCTCTCTATCAAACCACCTCGGGAAGTATGATAACCAGCTCTTGATCCTGAGCTTAAACACGTTCCAATAGAAGAATCACGTCCACTAGAACTGCAAAGATGCTTGTCAGGATGAACAACACATTTCCATCTCTGGTTATTAAACCTTATTCTCCTTGCATACATTGAAACTCGTTATCCGAGAAGTACACACCTGAGGCAGCACAATGAAGTCTAATTAGAAGAAACAATAAGGTAGAAGCATTTAGGCCCAATTCCACATAACATTGACAAAACGCATCCGTACAGATCGAACCAATAGCTCTTATCCCCATACACAATAACAATGTTGCAGATAATCAATAAAAATTGAATCTTTCGTTGCATATATGAATAAGAATCGAATCTTTGAACCTGAAGAAGCAAACGCAATTGAAAAATCCCAAGAAATATCCTCCGTCTTTCAACACAATGCTAATTCGAAGCTACGAAGTTATGGTGCTTACTTGAGTTGAA
Source organism: Plantago elongata (assembly GCA_036897095.1). Taxonomy (NCBI): domain Eukaryota; kingdom Viridiplantae; phylum Streptophyta; class Magnoliopsida; order Lamiales; family Plantaginaceae; genus Plantago; species Plantago elongata. The sequence continues at coordinate 9,842 of JAYMSP010004232.1, forward strand.
TATCGAGGGCAAAAGGGAACTAAAACTAATTCATGGGAAAGGGGGAAAAAAACTGACCTTGAGCTTGTTCAACAAGCTATAGTTCGGATTGGGTTAGATAAAAACGAAGACAGGAGAGAAGAACGGGCGCCCATCAACAGTGCATGCTACAATTTTCTGCTAATTCCTTTTTATGTATGTATGTATGTATGTATGTATGTATGTATTTTCTTGCTTTTCTTCCAAACAAAACAGAAGAGAGATTATTGATTTGATTGGGTTATTCTTGCAATTACACTTACTTAGGTCAAATGCAGATGTCGAACAAGAAATGACACAATCTTAAGCTCAATTAGTTTGATGATTGAGAGGATCAGGAGAAGACGACTCCTACACTGGGCTAGTCCGTTACAGTTGATGGGCAAGGTTTGGGGCCTGGCCCAACAGGCTCCGGCACGGCTATGCCACTTAGGTGGACCGATCCGCTCAAAATCAAGTCAAGTCTACTGTGAATCGATTGACAAATGGTACCATGTTAAATTGAATTGGAACCGGTCATTAACTTGCCATACGGATTCGTGAACTGTGACATGTCCATTTTAAGGAGATTTTAATCCGGACCCGATTGAATTGGTATGAATTCAGTTTATTATGGAGGAAATTTTAAGTTTTGTTGTTAAATTAAAAATATTGTTCTTTTGTTAATGATGAGTCGTGTAGTTTTGAAATTACATGTAAAAAAGAAGAAGAAGATATATTCTTTAATTAACAAATACAATAATACATTTTAGTAGTAGACTTAGAAAGAAAATGCATCACAAATGATAAATTTTAGTAGAAGAAAGAAATTGCATAACAAGTTCAAGTGTGTTTTATGGTAATAACAAGGTGGACAGATCTTGATTGACGTGTATTATCTTCTCAAAATGTTGTCAGCTCAGCTGGGTACATATGATATGAGTACCTCAATAGTTAACCTTTAATAATTTCACTACTCTAAGGGCTAATCCCAAAACACAACTGCAATTCTGCAAACACCAACTTACTGGAAGAATTTACAATAATCCCAGGCAACAAAATTTGTCCATGAATCCATCAAACAATTCAACACTTAACTCATCATCCTATGTTCCTATGTCTATGTGCAATAATGCGAAGATTCGAGGGAAAATTAGCGGGTAGCCATCTTCTACATTGCCAGTTTAGCAGCTGCTCCAAAATGTTTTGATCTGCATTAACATTTAAGACCAAATCAGTATGTCTCAATCTGTCAATTGATCATTCAAAAGAGATGTGACACTCAATTTCTTTGTTTAAGAGATGTGACAATCTATTACTAATTGTATTAGTTACCTTCTGTTTCCGCAAGATCTGATGATGGTGATCAACAACTTGTCTCCAGCTATGTTCCTCACCAGCTGAATCAATTCGCCCTGTGTTATCTTATGTTTCTGCATTAATTCCAAATCGGCATATAAGCAAATGTGTATCCTCAGCCCTGAGCTCTATTAGGCCAGCAAATAAAAATTACAGGCATCAATCATGTCTAAGGATTAATACATACCTTGTATTCGGAGTGATGCTTGGAGATCAATTCAACGGCATCATGTGGCAGGATCTTGGTGAGGTCCCCGATTAGAGACGCAAATGTCATCCAATCTGATTTTGGAACTCTTGCAGATTGCCTAGCCTTTTGACGAATTATCTCACATTTGCAAGAACGGGTGGAAGACTTAAAACTGACAATGAATTCTGGCAAGATATGTGTATTCATGTCTCCATTCCAAACAATGTACTTGTCAGGATGGATCAAATTGTGAACCCCAGAATCGAATTCTTCGGAACTGGGTTTATGTTGAATCGAACCAGGTCGAATAACCTCCATATTTCCCAGTATTACCCGGCAAAGTAGCATATGCTTTACCCCGTTCTCATCAGCAATTGCAGACTGGAAACTAGAAAAACAAACCAAACAAATTGTCACATGAGTTTCAAGTTACAACTTACAAAAACAAATAAATTTAGTACTAATGGTAGTAACAATTAGAAAAGAATGAGTGAATTAATTTACCTTTGAAGAGGCTGATCAACCGGAGAAAGATAAACACCAGGCCCGTATGAACCCGAACAGTTAGCAGGGAGGCTAAAACCATGATCAAGAATGCTGTTGAGCTCATATCTGGAAGCACCATACCAAGCATACTTCACATTGGCATTGCCGTTCCGTTTAATCGCCATCCCTCTCGAGTAGAGCGAATAGGACCTGTACTTGACTTGCTTCATGATGCTGCTCGAATAATCACTCTGACTAATCGCCTCAACTTGAGCATCAAATCCATGAGAACTCAAACTTGTAACCAACTTGTTCTCAATCATCTCGAATATCTTTTCGCCTTTAAGCATTCTAGTCTTAAGGCCATTGTCAGGCTTTCGCTCGCTCTCCTCTCTTGAAATCACACTTTCGCAATCGGAAGAATAAGAATCTTCTCCTTGCTGGTGACTAGTACCCGAATTCGTTTCTTCGGATTGTGGTCCGCCTTGGAGAAGATCATGAAACAGAGTTAGTCCGGTTGGAGTGTTGTTAGCTGATGAATTCGAGCTTTCGGAATAGGCTTTCATGAAGCGGTCGTAATATTGCTGGTTGTCCATTTGTAAGTATGAGAGGATGAATGAGAAAAAAACTGTAGAGAAGATTTTGTGATGAAAAGAGCTTAGCTTGGTGTGCAATTAAGAAAGTTCACAATGGAAACAGTCATGATTTCCTGAAATGGAATTTTAGCAAAAAGAAAATATAAAGAAATGGAATTTTGTGTTGATCAAGAAAGAACTTATGCTCCAAAGATGATATGATATGATATGATACCAAAAAGCAATGTGAAGTTGAGAAAGAAAGGATTTAAAGACTTGGAAGAAAGGTTTGTGTAGTTAATTTCTTGGGGCAAAAGGATTAGATTGGAGATGCTAATTAAGGAAAGCATTGTTGAATTTAATACTACAATTTGTGTGTGAGGAATATACAAATTGGCCAACAGTAACCCACAAAAGTAAGCAAATTGGCCGCCTCTGGTTTTACTTTTTAAAGTTATTTGTTAGTTTGAAGAGTGAATACCAACCCTGCTTGGCTAGCTCGTTGTTTGGGTGTGTTTTTGGGGACCCCCTTGGCACGGAATTAAAACTGTCGAAAGAGAGAGAAGTGTGACTATTGATTCTCATATTAGTGGGGAGAATTTTATTTTCATTAGAACATTTTTATTTAATTTTATTTTATGATTAACTTCTTTGTTGACTTTCAATTGTGCAACCTTCTTCTATTTGCCTTTTCCGTTCGGAGTCATCGGGGTTGTTGGCCGGGTTTTCGAGATTAATGATTGAGTAGTTGAATATTTGTAGGTGTAAACCTGGATGATGGATAAAGATCGTAGGGAAGTTTTGGGTTCTTAATCGGGTTGTGGGGTGTTTGGAATTGATTGTTTTCAGATCGGGTACTTTGCCAACCAAGATGCGGATGTGTTGCTTGGGTCATACATGTTGGGAATGAAAATTGGGAGGGGGGTGGGAGGATTTTTAGAGTGATTTTAATTTAAAGGAGAGGGATAATGGTGAATTGAGGTGCATGGTGGCATGTCAAGATTGTTCTTTATTTGTAGTATTCCTTTCTTTACAGTTTTATACTTCTTTTTTTAATTCCTACTATAACAAATAGATGTTTTACTTATACTAGTATCTTATTTCATATGAATGTTCTAAATATTGCAGTCTGAGGTGCAGAGGAGGATCGCTGAGAGGACAAAGATTGAGGAGTTGTTCATTGAGGTGCATGACCGTATCTTCCTAGAGGTGAACCCACCAGATGAGAAAGGTCGGGTTAATGGAGTGGGGGGGTGTAGGAAAGAAACGTGCGGCCAGCTTCTCCATCGGTCAGTCATCCTCATCGAAGTCAACATGTCGCCATTACACACATCAGGGGGGTCGATGAGATAGTCACTCCTCTACAGCTTGAGATTGATTCTCTGCATACCAAGTTCAAAATACACGAGGTCAAAGTAGAGCGAGGGATAGCTGAGATGAGAAAGATGATGGAGCACATGAGCGTAGCCGTCACCCAGACGATGTAGTCAATGATACTAATTTTTTTTTTTTTTATTACATTCAACTCTTACAGGACTATTAGGATACTTGAATTTATGTACGAATATGTTAACTGTGATGGATTTTTTTTATTATGATATTTCCTCAAGTTTCAGTTCTTTAAGAATGTCTTTTATTTATAAGTATTTTGGGTGGCATAACAGGTGAAAATCAATTGATCACGTACAAAAAATTTTAAAAATATTAGTTTCTAACGACGGATAAGGTTATCCGCTGTTACAAAAACGGATTAGGGTGAACTACCCTAAATTGCCTTAATGACGGATAACATCAATCCGTCGTTATGTCTAACGACGGAAAAATGTTATCCATCGTTAGTGGTCCGTCGTAACATCTAACGACGTCCATTTTAATAAGGGGCGTCTTATCCGTCGTTGAATCACTGAGACTTTAACGACGGATAAGCAGTTTTTTGTAGTACTATTGATTCTCATCTTAAGTGGGGAGAATTTTATTTTCAATAGAACATTTTTATTTACTTTGAATTTACGATTAACTTCTTTGTCGACTTTCAGTTGTGCAACCTTCTTTTATCTGCCTTTTCCATTCAGAGCCACCGGGGTAGTTGGTTGGACTTTCGGGATGAATGATTGAGTAGCTTGAATATTTGTAAGCGTAAAAATGGGTGATGAATACATAACGTAGGGAAGCATAATTTGGGTTGTTAATCGGATTGGTGTTTGAAATTGACTATTTTCGGATTGGGTACTTTTTTGCCAACCAAGATGCGGATCTGTTACTTGGGTTCCATGTTGGAAATGAAAATTGGGAAGGAGGTGGAGGATTTTTAAAGTGTTTTTAATTTAAAGGAGAGAAATAATGGTGTGATGTGTGTGGTGGTATATCAAGAACGATCTTTATTTGTAGTGTTTTGAGAAATGATTTCATTATTATAATTTTTATATGGTCGGTGTTAAATTGAGGTCACAGTTTATTTTATTAAGAGCAATCACATTCAATACAGGTAAATTTTATAGAGTTAAAAAGAAATCTTTTTTCATATACACGATTGATCTCAATATAATAAATATTGCTCTCGATTTCAAATTATCATTTTAATATCTTTTTCAATTCAAATTAAAAAGAGGAAAATACATCATTATTGGACCAAACAAGTTTGGACACGTGTTGCCACCAAATAGTTCGTGAAAGACCTGATGTGCCAATTACCAGCACCAGTTGTGCATCGCCTGTTATGGTAGCGCGACACGATCATAGAAACTGACAATGCAATAGGGGATGATCAAAAGCAAAAGTCTAAATTTCGTGTTAAATATTTTATTTTATTTTTTTGACACTGTGATTTGAACTCCAACCTATTGATTAGAGAGGAGTAAAAGATTATATTGTTAATACAATGATTTGTAATATGATGGGGTTCAATTTGAAAAACATTAATATTATTGAAGAAGTATCATGAAATAAGGAGAATTACAAGGTAAAATAAACCGTGCCACTCTACGGAAAATTCATAGGCTGCATGTAATATGTATTTGCTTATTTAAAGATAGCCTGAGTGGCTGCGATCAGTTTCTGGTCCATCATAAACGACTTGGCAAGAAAAGCAGTATCCATATCTGGCCTAGACCCAAAAATTGCACTCGGAAGCAATGTCAGTCCTCCAAGATCATGGCTGTTCCACGCGACAATAACCACACAATTTCCCTTGCCTGCATTGTACGCGTAGTGAACAAGACCTGGTGGAACCACAAACACTCCACCTTTCTCAATTGTCTTGTTATAGTGTGTGTATCCTGGACTCGTCGACACAAATCCAACATTAAGTGAACCTTCTAGAACGGTAACAATTTCAGTCCCCCTCGGATGAATGTGGGGAGGGAACAATCCGCCTTCGGCTAAATCACCACGTGCTAGTGCAATTCCAAGACCGTTCAGTCCGGGCATTTCCTTAATAGTGACCGCGACTATCCCGGCCTTGTATATGTTGGATATGTTGGCAGGTAGATCCAGGCCACTTGCAAAGAAATCATCAGCCTTAACCGATGATGGGTCCTTGCAGGCCGGTCCCTTGGCAGTAGCTAACACAATAAAATAAAGTAATAGAATTAAAGAATGGAAGATTACAAATTATTAAATCTGCCTTTGAAACATTTGAATGTCAAGATTTTTACCTGGGCCAGTGAGATCGGTCACACAAAAGTCACCTAGTGGAGACTCGAAGGCAAATGCAATGCAGAAGAAATTGATTGCTAAAATGCACAAGGGCAGAATAGATTTAGCCATTTTCAAGTTCAATGATAAAAAATGAATATCTTGTATTGAAAATGAGATGATTAGTCCACATATTTATATAGACTGATAATGATATGAGAATAATATTATCAAGATATAATCATCCTGCTTTAATGAAATTTGTGACAATTTTCTATTTTTTCTCCTATTTTGCCAGGATTTCCAGTATTCATTACAGAGCCTTAGCATTAAACTAGTGGATTTTGAAGACTGGTGAGAAAATTTGGAATGTACAATCATGTAAACATTAAATCAGTCAAACCTCTTTAAGTGATGAAAATCTTACAGATAGAGAATTCATTGAATTTTTTATCAATAAAGAATTTTCAAGAAAGAAGTAAGTATATTTTTTTACTATTTTTTAGTTTTAAAAAATTGAAATTAATTGTTATAGTTATATTTTATATTTTTTAAAACAAGATTGAACGAAATTACGACACGTGTTCTCATATTGTATTTTTCTTTCTTCTTTTAATAATTTTTTTTGAAATACGATCAATATACATATTTGGACAATACCTTTTTGGTGTATTACAATTGTCAGTGTCTCATTGTAGTGTACACAATTTTTTTTTCTCTACGAATGATAAGTTTTACAAAACATGCATGACTGAAGTCGATATAGAATCTTGGACTGCTCCAATTTTTCTTTACTTTCTCTAGGCTTACCCCC
>JAYMSP010004233.1:0-16893 GCA_036897095.1 Plantago elongata
TTGAAACAACCAAAGCTATTATTGAAGAGATTGGTGGTGGTTTCTTTTGTGTTCTTCTTGATGATTCCCGTGATGTGTAAACGAAGGAGCAAATGGTTGTGGTATTGAGATTTGTTGATAAAAATGGTCGTGTTCTTGAGAGGACTTTAGGGTTTAAGCATGCCATGTCTACAAGTGCCATCTCACTTAAAGATGCACTTGACGATCTTCTTAATTTTCATGGATTTAGCATATCTATGTTGTGTGGACAAGGCTATGATGGAGCAAGTAACATGCAAGGGGAGTTCAATGGATTGAAGGCTCTAATTTTGAAAGAAAATGAATCTGCATATTATATACATTGTTTTGCGCATCAGCTTTAACTTGCTCTTGTAGGTGTAGCAAAGAACCATGTGCGTATTTGTGAGCTGTTTGTGTTAGTGACAAATGTGGTTAATGTTGTCGGTGGATCGTGCAAGCGAAGAGATAGTTTAAGAGAAAAGCAAGCCACATAGATTTTAGAGGCCTTAGAAACTGAAGAAATTGCTAATGGTCGCAGATTGAATCAAGAACGAACCATCATTCATCCTTGTGATACTCGGTGGAGCTCTCATTATGCTACAATTCTGAGCTTTATTAAGTTGTTCAAGTCTATAATTGAAATGCTAGGTGTGATCGTTGAAGAAAGAACACTATATAATCAAAGAGGTGAAGCATCACGCTTGATAAGGGACCTGGAATTGTCACAATTACTTTCTTACTATAGTAGATGATTTTAGTAGGTTTATTTGGATATTTATGCTTATTTTAAAATCAGATACAAAGTCTACTTTATTTAATTTTATATGGATAATGCAAAATTAAATGCAGAAAAGAGTTAAGATAATATCTCTCCCCCTTTTTTTAAATTTTTTTTCGAAACTCTTCCGTTAAAAACGGTAATATCACTGAAAATACAAAATAAATAAATAAATAAAAATCGCCATCGGTTATGTTATTTTGAGATCCATAAAATGAGACCAATCTTAATATTTTTTGGATCATCCCAACTCCAACTCCTCTTTCCCTCTTAATTAAACTTAATAAACTCTCTTCCCATCAAAACACCCTATCTACTCAATTTTTCGGCGAGATGGAAGCGGAGTATTTTCAGTGGTTGAAAATCAACAAACCCGACAAATACCATGAGTACATGCAAGTTCACTTCGAAAATACTTCTTCCCAACTCCAACCGAGTCACGTTTGACCTTTGTTCCAAAGCTCCTACCAAGATCCCTACACTCAAAATTATCAATCTCCAACCTCCCAAACACCAATGTTTTCACAAACACCGGAAGAAGAGGTTGTTCTTGAACGCAGCCAGAAAAACAACTGATCGGAGGTGTGGGAAAGCGAAAGCCACCGGAGGAGCGACAACCAACACAACAACCGTATGGAACAACCCATAGAACGAGAGTGAGGATTTGACTCTCATCTCAGCCTACATGGAGGTTAGTCAAAATGCTATTGTTGGAACGGATCAAAAGTACTGTAAATTGTTCCGTCTCATTGTGGAGAATTATGAGGATATCAAGAGGATATGAATGATGACTAGGATGGATAAATTTCGTTCTCATGATTCGCTTCGTGGAAGATGGGGTCGGCTAAAAGATGACATGAATTATTGGTTGATTTGTGTGGAGCATGCTACAATCATTGTCGGCAATCGGAGTGGCTACAATGAGTTTGATGTGATCGAAACTGTCCAAGAAATATACAGAGAGAAATCAAAGAACCACACCTCATTTACATCGTTCAAACAGTGGGATGCCATGAAATCATACCCAGAGTGGGAACTCAAGATGAACTTGGAGGAAACCATGAAGAAGTTCGTACCACCTTGAGAGGCTGAGTTTGAGGGTGACGATGTTGATGTAGGTGATCAACCAAAGAAATCAGCGGGTGGCAATAGTGGAAGTAAGCGAAACAGGTTATGTAAGTGCGGCAAGTATCAAACGGCCAATAGGTCGTGAGAAGGCCAAGAAGTTGGCTAAGAATGTCAGTTCCGGTAACTCATCAATAGATGTAATGGGCGAGGAAATTACTTACTTTAATGATAATTATCCCCAATTCCTTGAAGTGGAAAAACAAAAGTTGGAGCTTGCTCACAAAAAAGAGGAGCGTAAGTCAAAGGCCAAGATGATGGACACATATTTGGCACTTATGGAAAAGTCGACAACTTGCCCAACGATGCCAAAACACAATTACAAGCACTAGGCAAATAACTATTTGGATCGGACTAATGGCTAAGTATAGGAGCGTGGCTTGTTTATTTTTACTTTTCCTTCTGTAGTGTGGCTTGTTTGTATTTTTTACTTTCTGAAGTGTGGCTTATTTGTATTTTACTTTTCGAAGTGTGGCTTGTTATTTACTTTCCGAAGTGTGGCTTGTTTGTATTTTACTTTCCGAAGTGTGGCTTGTTCGTAATAAAATCAGTGTGCATTTTGTTTGTGTTTGAATTTGAATTTGTCATGCATCTCGTCAAGCATCTTATATTTACTTTACTTCGTCGGGAATCTTGTCAGATCTTGCTGAGTCCATACACCTTATATTTACTTTTGTTGGGAATACAATGGTGAAGTGACTCAGCTATGACACATTTTTATCTCCAGAAAATTGTCTATATAATGCAATCATGGAACTCTTTTGTAGACACAACACCCTCATTCCTTCTTCCCCTAATCTTAATTAAACGGAAAACTCTCTATCCACTAATCACTCTTTCCAAATATAATCATGTTCAACACAGTACCAGAAAATAGTATTTCATCTGAGAATAGTTCATCATCTGATGAACTTTTCGATGGCTCTTCTACATCAAATCCTTTCGTACAAATGCAAAACATGATAATGCAGAACATGCCAAATGTGATCCAACACTACCAACAACAACAGGCGAAGCCACGAAGGAGTGGCTACACACGTGCTTACATTGACAGAGAGCAAGAAGCGCGTGTTGTGGGCTTGGAGCGAGACTACTTCGGTGTTCGTCCAACATATGCGTCGAAATTTTGATGGAGATTCAGAACGGAGAGACTGTTGTTCGAACGGGTAGTTGGAGGTGTGTTGCGTCAAGATGATTACTTTGTATGCAGGCCAGTGCTACTGGTCGGTCAGGGTTAACCACACTACAAAAATGTCCCGCCACGATTCACATGCTAGCTTGTGGGGCATCTGCCGACTCGGTTGATGAGTACTGTCGGCTCGGTGAAAAAACGACTCTCGAGTGTCTAAATCGTTTTTGTGACGCCATTGTTGCTGAGTTCGGTCCAACATACATGCGCAGGGCCAATGAGGCAGATTTACGAAGGTTGTTAGCAATCAACGGTGCACGAGGGTTTGTGGGCATGCTTGGGAGTATTGATTGTATGCACTGGACATGGAAGAATTGTCCGAAGGCGTGGCATGGTCAGTTCCAAGGCAGAAGTAAAAAGCCTACTCTTGTGTTAGAAGCAGTAGTATCCCAAGATACTTGGATATGTCATTCATTCTTTGGGGTTTCCAGAAAATACAATGACTTATCAATTGTGCAACGTTCATCGGTGTTCGACGATCTCCTTAATGGCACAGCCCATCAGGTCAACTTTGAAGTCAATGGTCATTAATACAACATGCCTTAATATCTAATCGATGAGATCTACCCATCTTTTAATTCCTTGTATTCTTAAGATAAGTACGTCCAGCTCATCCTAGGGGTTATACTTAGTTTTTCAAACTAAGTAGTTATTCTTATTCTTTTTCACACCAATTGTCCACTTTACTTCTTAATACACATGGTAAGATGGAAACATTATAGTACATGTGAGGTTTTACTATATAATTCTATACAAAGTTTAGGAAAAAAAAATGGTTTTTCCATTAGATATGAAAATTCCACTTTTTTTATTTAGGGTATGTGGATTTTTATTCAGTGCCTGTGAATTTCTATGTACTGTTTGTGAGTTTTTATTTAGGGTTTGTGGATTTTTACGTGGCTTTTTATTTTGCATGTGGACTTTTGTGTATTGTCTGTGGATTTTTATTTTGCCTGTGGACTTTTGTGTACTGTCCGTGGGTTATTATTTAGGGTTTGTGAATTTTTACGTTTTCTGAGGATTTCTATTTAGGGTATGTGAGTTTTTACGTTGTCTGTGAATTTTTATTTAGGGTATGTGAGTTTTTACGTTGTCTATAGGTTTTATTTAGGTCGGTGGGTTTTAATACAAATGGAATTTTTATATCTAATGAAAAAATCGCTCTTTCCCTAGATTATCTCATAATTCTATTAGTTTTTTCCTTTTTTAGATGGCAAATGTGTTTTGAAATCATTACTTGTTGGATGTAAAATGTCTTACCAAAGATGCACTTCGTTATCCATATAACTTTATTAGTGGTTAATTAGTCAGGTTGTTTAAGTTGCATTTTGACTGTATTGGAAGTAGTGAGAAGTATATATAACATTATATACTTTTCCTCAATTGACATAAATAAAAGTAGACCTCTCTAATGGGATTCTCAAAGTGGCAAAAATGGACAAATAGTGTGGAGGGGGGGGGGGGGGGGGGGGGGGGGGGGGGGAGTAGTTGTTAGATTATATTTCAAGTATTTAATTGTGATGAGTACAAGCTCTGATTTACTGATGATACTCAATGCTTTATTATCATATATTGTAAAGAAGAACTCATTCAAAATTTATATAGAATAGATTCAAATTTGAGTAAGTAATGATGTTTAAATTAGATTGTGGTTTAAGAACATCATGCTGGGGAACTGTGTTAGATTAAGTTTTTAAATTTTAATGAACAACAATACATGCACTACAAGAATTTGGGCTTGAAATGGCACTTTTGGGAGGGCACTTGACCCAAATGCCTTAGCTATTAACAATACCCTAAAGCTCAAAACACTAATCCGACACTTGTTAATACATAGCCGCACATCGACGACACTTAGACAATTGCCGGTAGTACCTTTAACAATAGTTACAAGTGTTGTTATTAGCTTTTAAAAGTGCCTCAGCTTCCAATTATACTTTTAGTTATGTCTAATTTGGTTAAAAAGTAAAATGTACTCTTGGTCCATAGGTTTATGAAAGGATAGTGTAAAGGAGAAAACTTTATTTAGATTGTAAGAATAGTTATTTTCATAGGATGTTAAGTTTTTGAGTGTGATTTTATTTTATATTTTTTTGAAGAAGATCAATACACTGTCAGCAAGAAGACTACAAGAGTTGAAGACTCGGTGGAAAATGAATAAGTATTCTGAGTACAAGGCAATGACTCTCGTAAAGCTTCTAAGGGGCTGATTGGTATAGAATTTGAATGAACATTTGAATGGATTTGGTGAAATTGTGTTTGGAATGGAATTGAAATGGGGGGTATTTGAAGTGTATTTTAGGCCAAATCATTGTTCATTGAGCCAAATGGACCGATTACAATTGTTTCCCAAACAGCCCGTAAGTGTAAGTAAACATCAAAATAACATGGTAGGTTATGCTAAGAACTAGCTTTCTGTTAACCAAGGCTTATTTAAGAGGAGAAAGTTACTTTAACGTTGTTTATGCACCTTTTTATAAGTTAAATAAAGGAAAATACGGGTTGATTGGTCAAGCATTTAAATACCCCAATTTGGCTCGATCAACAGTGATTTGGCCTAAAATACACTTCAAGTACCCCATTTCAATTTCATTCTAGACACAATTTCACCAAGATCTCATCCAAATGACCATTTGAGTGTCATGCCAATCAGCCTACAACAAATACAATGTTAAATGCATTATCCGTACTTTATGAGAGAAATGCTTCAGCCTTCTTATTAAGAAACAAAAGGTATCATTTGTCTGATTTTTAGATTTTTGTCCTAATGAATAGATATTAAACACAACTTTGTGACCGTAAATAAGAACACTTAGACTTGAGAAACACACACAACAAGAGCATTCAAGCTAAATATTTCAATCGATTTGTCAGTTTTCTAAGTTCCTAAAACACTACTTTAAGACTTGGGCTTTGCGAAGCTACTTGTGAAGAATCAAAAAAACTTTGTTGCGAGTATAAAAGTTTTATTTAAACAAGTGGGCTTTCCAGAAACAATACACCGACAAGTCTTTAAACACAAAGAACTTTAATTGTTCACTGAAGTAACTGAAACATTGTTATATATCGTGATCACTAACTTTACAAAACCACTATAAGCAAACATATCAACAGGCGTGCTAATCGAAGTAACAACGGAGGATGCACTTGACTTGATAAATGATAAGTTAAGGAAAAATCCTTGTAAGGAACCGAGTAATTGTCTTGGAAAGTATAAAGTTCAAAGGCAAAAAGTTAAGAACATAGGGTGAACGAGATTTAGCTAAATGTAAGATTTTGTAACATATTGCATTATTTTGTTATGAGAAAAGGAGAATTAATAGTTGAAGATTTACGTTAATTTCAAATACCACTATAAATTTGTGTTATTTAGTTACTGCAATTTTTCTTTCAACATGCTACTTATCTATCTGTTTAATTCAACTGCTTTCTTAAACATACACATGTGTGGGTATAATGGGGCCAACATATCACCGGGAATGTTATCCATCATAACCATGTTGTTCCAAAGTCCCACCACGTTCAATTAATTAGTGATTGATTCGTTATAATAGGTATCCTATAATCGTCCCAACCCAAAACCCACAAGTAATTTATGGTTGGTCTGGACAAGAAGGGGCGGAGACGTCACACTTTTTAAGAGAAAGCGAATGTAAAGTCCCATAGTTTTAAGTAAGTTTTAGAGAACTTAAATAGATTTAGAATGTTACTCATACTTTTATTTTGAAATGTCAAAGGTGACTCGAACCCCAGTCTATTGGTTGGAGGGGAAGCGACTTACCAACTGAGATGTGCTTCATTGTCAGAATGTTACTCATACAACATGTGCACCTTTATTTTTGAAATCCACTCATAAGAACTCTATAGTCAAGTTGCTTGTTCTGAAGCTATTTTAGATTGAATGGCCTATTGAGAAGTTCTCGGTGATTGCACTAGTGAGAACAGAGTGTACGGTAAAGTACATGTTTTTACGGTGGTAGTGTGGGACCAATATATTTGTAAATAACCATGTGGACTTAATGATGGACTTGACCAATTGGTGTCGGGTTGGGTCATTGTAATCGAAGGAAAACTTTGTTCACAAAGTGAGAAATTTTTAACAAGCTTTTAACAAGCTGTGTAAGAAATCTTCAAAGTAAAAACTTGTTGAAGCTTTGGATTCTCTAGTCCTTGGAAAGTAAACTGCAAAAATGAATAAATGCGTTGGTTTTGCTATTTAAGTAGAAGAAGACGACGAAGATGAAGAATACTTGTGATAGATTGATTACCTCGTGGGCTCCTCCGGCCATGCCTTCGTTTTCACCCATCGAAAGGTTAATCCTTTTTCCTTCCTTTAATAACTTTTAATCATTATAACTGCTAGTTTTCCACATGATGGGTTTTCCTTTTCACACAATGGACTGGATGGACTGACCTTTTCTCCCTCCACAAGTCGCATTTTTTGACTTTTCCTGTTTCCTGGTTTTCGTCTCTTTGCATTTTTCTTGTTTTCTTTTCTTGGAAGTTATCTTGCTCGTAAATAGGCTGTCCATAGGCTTTGTTGGGTTGTAAATTCTAACAGGTGATTTCAAAGTATTCATCATCATTTCCTTTGCAGTAATATCATATATTGGGCTTATTAGAATTTCTCAAATTGGATTTTTCATGGGGTTTTTGTCCATGTGTTTTATTATATGACACACTGTTTATACATTTCTATTATCAACTGATTATGTTTCTTCTTTATCTTGTTGTAAAAGGATAATATGTTGTCATGTTGAAATTCCATTGGAAACTAAATGTTGAAATGAGAATATATAATGACATATGCTCATCTCTTTTATCTAGCAAAACTAGTGTGTTTCTCTGTTTGCTGAGGATATGAATTTTATCAGACTGAAAGAAAAGATTCATTTGTGTGAGTTGCATTGTGGATATTAAGTTGTAGAATTGGCATTTACAGTTTAAAATATACATTTTTAGGTGTTTTTAACCAAGTTTACGTGATTTAATTGCTGCTCAAACAGTCACCTAGTACATTATCTGTAATAATGCAGAGAAGTAGCTTTCTATCACTGCAGGTATGAGGATGATTTTCAGTAGTTATGGAATCATACTAGTTGATGTGTGTTTATGAGTAGGAATGCAAGAACCGTGATGAGAAGGGATGAGCTTTAAGTATTGGCTGTACAAACGGAAGTGTAGCTTGAGTTCAAAATTGAAGAAGATGATGATGAAATGCATTTGCTCTGGGGAGCAGTTGAGAGCGGACGAAATTATTGCTTCCTCGGAATCTTTAGCAACCCGGGATTATTCAGCTAGTGGGTATTCCTCTAGAGCAGGAGAGCCTGATACTAAACTTGATACCAGCAACATAGAAGAAGCAGAATCTTCACTTCGTGAGAGTGGCTTTCTAAACTACGAGGTCTGGTTAGTTGTTGGGCAGTTATTGTATTATGTGCTGAATTCATATACATTTGTAGGAGAGATTACAGTGGAAGGTATAATATGAACATAAATCACTCTAGGTTTACAATAGCATACACGGTATTGATAAATTGGCCTCGGTGACTCATAGCTGTTACTTACAGGAAGCAAGAGCTTTACTGGGAAGACTCGAGTATCAGAAAGGAAACACTGCAGGTGCTCTTCAAGTTTTTGAAGGAATTGATATTGCCGCGGTAACACCCAGAATACAGACTACTATACTTAAAAGATGCGAGCTTCGTGGGTGTTATTCTGAGAGTGATCCTAATCCCCCGATGTCTATGCATGTAGTAAGTTTGCTTGTTGAAGCAATTTTTCTGAAAGCCAAATCTCTGCAGGCTCTTGGAAGATATATAGGTACGTTAAGACTTTTACAAGTGCACTTGGTTATCAGTTCTGGTCATTGTTAGGGCTTTGCATGTTAACGATCTATTTATTTTTTTATCATTTAACTTTGATGTTATTTTGCTTGATCAATTTTGCAGAAGCTGCTCAGTCATGCAAAGTTATACTGGATACTTTTGAATCTGCAATACCCTATGGCCTGCCTGAACAACTGGCTTCCAACTATAAATTATTTGAGACATTAAGCAAAGCCGTTGAGTTACTGCCAGAATTGTGGAAACTTGATTGTAATCCTCATGAAGTAACCTTAGCCTACAGAAGGGCTCTACTATATAAGTGGAATCTCAACACCCACACCAGAATAAGAATAGAGAAACAATTTGCCATTTTTCTTCTCTATAGTGGTAATGATGCCAGTCCTCCAAATCTTCGCTTCCAGATGGATGACTCTTTTGTACCAAAAAATAATGTTGAAGAAGCTATTCTCCTGCTATCTCTTATTCTGAAAACAGTTATTGCCGAGCAGATTGAATGGGACTCGTCAATCTTGGATCACCTTGTTTTCGCATTATCTACAGTGAGCGAATACAGATCCCTTGCTCATCAAATTGAAGAGTTGCCTCCCAGAACCATTGGAGAAAGAGAAAAATTTACATCCTTAGCACTTTGTTATCACGCAGAAGGTGATAATACAGCAGCTCTCAACTTACTACGGAACCTTCTACATAATAGAGAGAGCAGCAACTTTGGATTTGAACTATTACTGGCTTCGAAGATTTGTATGGAGAACCCCATATCACTTGAAGAGGGAATGGAATATGTTTGCAAGCTGTTTTCTGAATCGGAGAAATGCAAGCAGAGGGCTAGTTCTGCAAATTACTCACTAGGCCTCTCTCTTGCTGCCCAATCTAGAGGCATAAGTTCCGATACCCAGAAAATATCAAGGCAATCTGAAGCGCTTGAGGCACTTGAATGTGCTCATAGATTGAGTGGGACAAAAAACACGAGTGTTTTGTATGCTCTTACTCTAGAAAATGCTGAACAGAGAAAATTAGAATCTGCTCTTTACTATGCAAAGCAACTGTTAGAACTGGAAGCTGGATCTAGTATAAAGGGCTGGATTCTTCTTGCCCGTATTTTGTCAGCTCAGAAAAGGTACTTAGATGCTGAGAATGTAGTTGATGCTGCTCTCGATGATGCAGGGAAGTGGGATCAAGGAGAATTGCTTCGCACTAAGGCGAAACTTCAGATTGTTCAGGGCCATTTAACAGAAGCCATTGAGACATATACAAAACTTTTGGCTATTCTACAAGTCCAGAGGAAGAGTTTCAGAAATCAGGCAAAGATATTGAAGGCATGTGTTATATAATGATGTTATTCTTGACGCATTTTAATTTCTTTTTTATTAACATCATTGATTTTGAAATTTATTTTCTTGGAGTCCATTCGGATATTTTGCATGCTTTTTCAGTATTCTAACTATTATGCCCCCAATCAGGATGAAAGAAACAAACAGAGAAACTTAGAAATGGAAATATGGCATGATCTAGCGAATGTCTATACAAGCCTGTCTCAGTGGAAAGATGCTGAAGCTTGTCTTTCGAAATCTGGAGCTATGAACCCTCATTCGGCTTCAAGATTACATTGTACAGGTTTTTGCAAGAAATCTTCTCTAACCTGCCTTTATTTTAATACTTGGATAATTTGTCCTGGACTGATTGTTGGCTATGCATTTGATGTCAACTTAATTTAATGATTACATTGATTGTCGTTGATGATTTTCTCCAAGTTTTGACACACCTTTATTTAATATTGAAAGGTTTACTATATCAATCGGAAGGCCTCTACAAGGAAGCTCTTGGATCGTTCGAAAAGGCACTAGACATTGACCCTAACCATGTCCCGAGCCTCATTTCTACTGCAGTCGTTCTCAGGCAACTCAGTGATCGTTCACAACCAGTTGTAAAATGCTTTTTGATAGATGCTCTGCGCCTTGAAAGAACTAATCATAATGCATGGTACAATCTTGGGCTTCTATACAGAGATGAGGGTGGCACATCAGCACAAGAAGCTGTTGAGTGTTTCGAGGCTGCTACTCTCCTCCAAGAAACTGAGCCAGTCGAGCCCTTCAGATAAGAGCTGTGCAACCTTCCCAGCATATTTCATTGTCAAGTTCCATTGCTCTGCACATGTGTTTTGGTCTTTTGGTGATGCGAAATGGAGGACAGAAGAAAGAGGAGTTAATCTTTAGGTACACAGACAATTTATTGGGCTTTGTATACGAGTCAACTGATCTTATCTGCACTTTTCAAAGCAACTGTGCTTGTAAGATCCCAAAATGTATGCTATAGATTGTTTCACTGCATGATGAAATACATGTTCAATTACCGGATACATGTCGTTCACTATACAGGGCAGATTCCTGGTTCAGAAAATAAAAAGCGTACCAAGTACTGCAGATTGACAGTTCAATCAAAATGCAGATTAGTATATTTGCAGCAAATTGCCAGAATTTTAAATAAGAAACTTCTCAAGAATCAGGTTCCATTAAACATAGCCTTTAAATGTGTAAGTATCTCTAAGTATCTCATCAGCCTTCACATTGCAATTGTTTTGGGGGCGGCTTTCACAGATCCCTCAACCTTTGGAGGTAACAGTCAGTACCCACATTAGATTGCACATTTAGCTCTACTGCTTACTGCATATCATGCCCTGTCAAAGTACATATCTTCTGCAAATGCTTAATTACTTCCAGGAAGCAAAGAGAAGATCAAGCAAAAGGCAGGCATCTTTCTCGACAAGATTGCATCAGAAAAATCATTTGCAAAACCAGCAAAATTATACACATTTATGATGTACTACCACATTGCATTATGAACAATTGAACTACGCCATCACACTGTTTAGAAAAATAAAGCTGAAGAAGATTATAATAACATAAATTGACGTTTGGAGGAGAAAGAAACAGTGCTGATACAACAGAGTCAATGTTCTTCAAAATTCGTTTAAACTGAAAATTGAAATCATAGTTTAGCCAGATCAATTCCAGCCTTCTTAGCCACGGCATCCAGTCCGTTCTTTTCAATTGTCTTTATGGCTTTGGTTGACAGTCTCAATTTGACAAAACGCTTTCCGGCTTCCCACCACATTTTCTTGTATTGCAAATTCACAAACTGCCGCGATATTGTCCTGTGGTTTGAGTGAGAAACTAGATTCTTCTTGTTTGACTTCTTTCCAGTGAACGGACATACTCTCCCTGAAAGCAACAAAAACAATACGATAGTTGAGCACAATATATCTGAACATTGTGTTTGTGTAACAGCAGTTTACACAAAAGCGCAAGAGTTAAGTGGTTCAAATATGCATTGCATTTCTGATAAAATGATTAATGAAAATTCAATAGCCACCAACACCTTGAGAAACTCAATCCAAATAACAAGACTTGGCGAAACATCGCCCAAACGTTCTATATCTAAGAGCTAACTGTCAGTTCATGCTCATCTATCCAATTAACAAAAAGAACCAAACTACACCCCAATGCTTATACACTCCGCATCTGATTACTGCATAAACATTTTTGCAATTACGGGAGCCTTAGGAAGCTCGCTAGCCAGATATAAACAATTAAAATCTGCAGGCTCACTCACAATAAAACACATACGCAAGACTGTCACATTTCACGTCTATCAGACATTGTCCTTATTGATCATCCACAGTCCACACCACTAAATAAAGCGGAAAATATTAGCATTGACATAAAATTTTCCTATGCATTTAGGACTCAACATACGCGGTCCAGATAGAGATTGCCCAAGTATGAATTTCTACAGGAACACTCAATAAAACCCCCTGTGAAAATCGCGATTAAAAACACCTAAAAATACTTATTAACCTGGTTTTCTCGATCTTAATCGTTAATAATAGTAGTAATACTGCAAGCAAGTTGATAATGGAAGTAAGAAACTTTAGCAATTAACAAACACCACGAATATGACATTGCAAACGCAAAAGATAGAGAAAAATAGAAAAGGGGATACGAAACGTACGGGCAACAGGCTGAAAGGGGAGCCTGAGAGGAGTAGAAATAGCGGTGGAGGGAACTTTGTCGAATTGGGGAATTGAAATCTTGATGCCACTGAATTGGGATGTAGCGAATCCCAGTTCTGTAGCAAAGTTGGAGCTTTTAGTAGTGGAAAGTCTAGAATGAGATTTTGCTGCAGTCATACCCACCCTTACTGGCCCTAGCGTAGCAGTTATTGTTGCCATTGTAGCAACTTTTGAGGAGAAAGGAAAGATGATAGATGATGAAGATTGGGAGAGACAAATGAAGGGAAGAGGAAGAAGGAAACTCTTGAGGATAATGCTGCAGCAGCTCTTCTTACAAATACTACCTAGCACTTGATAAGTAACTGAACATCAGAGATTATTGAATTATTTTGAATATTTATTTGTTAAGAATTTTAGTTTATCTGTATATGTTGTGTTCCTCGAACAACTTATTCATGTTTAGTTTGTTAAGTTTTTCATTTGTTGGTTAGTGTTTGCTAAGCTTTTATTCGTCAACAATTCAGTTTGTTTGTTCGTTAAGTTTGTGTTCACTTCGTTGTTAAAATCCCAAAAATAAAGCAAAAATATTTTAAAATAGAATAAAAAAGGTCCCTAAAATACCATTTATCAAGAATACATAATCGGTATAATATCATACATTCATCCTACGAATTAAGACGAGCTACAAATTTATAACAATTCAAAACGGAGTAAAATATAGTATTATATTACTTACTATATTATATAAATAAAATATATATTAGATATTGTTCACGAACATTTCGCGTACTTCCGAACAATAAATTTTGTGTTCATGTTTGTGTTTGTTTGTTTACGAACGTATTCGCGAACAGTTTATACAGGTCGATATCGAACACAAATTGAACATTGACTGAAATTTTCGTGAAATTTTCACGAACCTTTGGTCACTTTGGTCATTTTACTCATTGGTAACTCTCCTTCTACAGCTGTATTTTAAAAGATAGACCGAAACATTATAGGTTATGAGTTCCATTAAATTAAGAAAATTCGATTTATTCGAATTAGACCGGCTCGATCAGTTTAACCAAGTTGTCAGGAGTTGGAGTGTTAATCCAATCGAATGAACTGTACATGAGAGCTTATCGAACATTTGATTTCTAACTTTTGATGCATTACAATACACAATATCTATGTAAGTATAACCATGTTCATTGCTTAGTAATCGAATTCATGTTGTTGTGCAACAATCACAATTAAATTTAATTGCAATAACACAAAGTATTTTAAAATACTAACATTTTATTGTAACATAAAAGAAGGATTGAAATGCAAATTAACACATTAGTGTTCATTTTTTGTGAGTTACCGGATTAAAATAATTTTTGCGGATATTTAAGTCATAAACGCTTGTGGACTAATTATAAACCGTCATTCTCAAATAGGCTAGAATATTATTCAAATAGTTGAGTACATCACTCGAATAGGCAAAAACATTACTATAATAGGTGAAATTTACCACACTTCCAATTCATTTCACGGATTGCCAGATCGGGTTATATAATTTTGCCGGGTTATATAATTTCGCGGATTATTGAGTAGATCCATTTCAAATAAAATAAAAAATGAACCTTTAGATAAATAGATAAGAACATTACTCAAATAGTTGATAACATTATCCAAATATATGTGAACATTACTGATAAATATAAATAATTGTAAACGTTAAGAACATTATACCCTCGAACATCAATCGTATAAATGAGAACATTCCAATACGTACACATATTGTGAAAATTGTAATATATATTTAAAAAACATTTACATTCATAATTGAGAACATTACATATACACACGTAAGAACATTGTTTGGATAATGACATCATTCTTTCTATTACATAGACTTGTTGGAGATTTATTTCCAAACTGATTAGAGATTTCTATATATAGTATGCAATTTATCTACATGCTTAGTAATCCATCCAAGACTCCCAGCAAGACTCATGTCAACTTAATCTCCACATTTATATATGCAAAGAACATTATATGTATTAGTATAAACCTTACACACATCACATTGAAAATTACATCATACTTTTTTCATTCATGAGGTTGTAGTTGAACAAGCAGAAACATCACACACATAATTGAGAACATTATAAGCATAATACTGAACATTATAGTTATCACTGCTAACATTAAACATATAATTTGGACAATAATGTCATTAGTTAGTGTTTTTCAAATTTTAATACACTTCTAGATTCATTTCACACATTTTCAAAAACATTGAAAGAATGAATTAGAACAATACGGGAAAATTTTATTTTCGGTATACTAGAGTAAGACACTGCCACATTATATACATTAAACTAAAAGTGACCAATTTGAATACACTACTGCAACCACCCGTCCAATTAAGGAACATCGATCAATTTTTCGATCAAATTGATGAAGTGGCCGCCGGACATGCGATTTTCCCACCAAATTCGTATTTTGCCCGTATTTAACTCGTATTTTTGTATTTGAAATTCAAATACGGGACACATGTCGCATCCACGTTAATTTTGGGTATAAATTGTGTATTATAATTATAAAAAAATTTAAAAAATTATAAAAATTCAGTTTACATTTTTTTACAAAAAAAAATTAAAAGATTAAATTAAAATTTTACTCGTATTTTACTCGAATTTTTGACATTTGACTCGTATTTTACTTGAATTTTTAAAATTTAAATTGAAACACGGGACACGTGTCACTCTCTTGTAATTTCTGGGTATAAAATGTTTAATATAATTAAAAAATGATGTAAAAAATTCTGAAAAATATTTTGTAATATATTAAAAAATTAGTTTACATTTTATTACATATAAAATAAATAAATAAAATAAAAATAAATTTAAAACATGAGATTTACTACAATAAAAAAGACGAATCTCTTACAAAATTCAAAGATCCAAATGAAGGTTTACTGTAGCAAATTGCGTTTTTGATTTTTTTGAATTTTTAATTAATTATATATATAATAAAAAATATTTTTAAATTGTATTAAACAATTTATACACATAAATTAGCTAATGTGATTTTAATTTTTTATTCTTTGTAAAAAAATGTAATTTTTTTATTGTTTGAAAAAGATGTAAAATGAATTTTTATAATTTTTAACATATTTTAAAATATTTTCATAATTCTTTAAATTATTTTATAATTATAATATACAATGTATACCGGAAATTAACGTGGACGCGAAACGTGTCCCGTATTTAAATACAAAAATACTAGTCAAATATGAATTTGGAGGGAAAATCGCACGTCCGGCGGGCACATCATCAATTTGATCGGAAAATCGATCGGAGTTTCTCAATTGGACGGGTGGTTACAGTAGTGTACCAAAATTTAATTTACTTATAGTGGTAGTGTCTCACTTTAGTGTACCTAAACAAAATTTTCTCGAACAATACATACATAATATAGGATAATAATGTCACGATTATCAACATTAGGGTTTAAGTTTTGATGTATATCATCAAAACATTAAATATTTTTAAAAAAACATCAAAGATATGAGTAACTACAATAATCTTGTGCAATAAAGTACTAATTTAAACATATTAGTTAAATGAATAGTATCTATAATTGTACTCAGTTTAAGTTAGTATCATTAATATAGTCTAGAACATTACTGGTATAATCCATATCTTCAAGAACATTTTTATCACTGTTGTGCGCGATTTTCAAATTTAATCTGAACAAAAATTGATCAAAACACCATACCTGCCTATACAAACATGTAACGCCCCAGATCTGGTCCAGACGTCAAGGATTGTGCCGAACATCCAAATAAAATATATAAATACTGAAATATTATTAGTTACATCTCCAAAGGTACGTAATACATAAAACACACACTTAAACTATAAGATTAGCAGCGGATAGTCCAGTCCTAGTCAGTCGGTACCTAGCT
>JAYMSP010004234.1:0-16889 GCA_036897095.1 Plantago elongata
AGAATTAGTACTTGTAATTAGTAGATAGATCTAGAAGTAGATTACTCTAGATAGCTCTCCACTCTTCCTTAAAGGAGGAGGAATCATGTATAAATAGGCCTTTGGCCTTACCATTTTGTTCAATCAAGCAAGCATTCTTGCAAACTTTCAAGCTCTCTAACACACTCTTCATACACACATATTTCGCTCTCTGATAGAAGGCTTTCTAGCTAGTCTCGAGGCGAACTAGTCTAGTGCCGCACGGGTTGAGTCTTTTACACACTTTAGAGTTTTATCCCGTGACATTAATCTATCTTGTTGTTTCCAAGGGTTCCTATATGCCCCATATATGTCTTTATCTTATCAATCAAAGTTGAGCTTCAACTCTTAAAAGAAAGACAATGACATTATACAATAATCAAACAACAATGAGTCAATGCATTATGATAAAAAAAAATATCCCCGAAGAGAAAATGAAAAACTCTCTCCACATTTCCATGCAACCACAATTAGACACGGGTCAATCAAATCTCAACATAAAAGACATGTTTCTTCACCAAACTAAATCACAACTGCCTCCATCTCCTCACAAACCTTCACTTTCTATATCAAAAGTGTCAGGAAAAAATCATCAACAAAGGAAAACTCTTGCTTTTTATATACATCACCTACAAAATCAACAAAGAGAAAGAAAAATGAAATGCAGCAAAATCAAAATCAAGTCAATTCTTCAGCAGTTAACAAGACTACTTCCATAACTGCTGATAAGCCAATGTCCTCTACCCCATTTGTGAATATACCACTCAAAAACTCTTTTGATAATCCAAAAAAAATCTCCTTCAAAGATGTACTCAACAAAAACAACCAAAATATCATCAACAATATTGTTTTCTTGGAAGAATAAGAAATACAGGCTATGGATATTGGGTCTCCCATAATTGAGGATCATTCTTATGTTCCTCACAATTTAGCTGGCAATGAGACACCAATTACTTTCTCATCAGAAGAATTACATAGTCTCTCCCAACCATGAAAGCAAACTCTTATTATCCAAATGGTGGGCTATGTCCGTTCCATTCTAAACATTGACAAGCATCTGCAAGGTCTATGGAAAACACTGCAAACACTTCGACTACAGAGCTAGGTAAAGGATGCTACATTATCAGGACGGTCAATATGGAAGATTATGCTAAAGCAATTGCCGGAGGCCCGTGGTTCTTGTTCAACTACTATTTGGCGGTGCAACAATGGAAGCCTGATTTCGAGCCTTCCACTAGTGGCTTCAAAAATATGATCATTTGGGTCCAACTGTCAGAACTACCGGTGGAATACTATGAAAATGAAGCATTGTTTAAAATAGGCAGAGGTACTTCTCAGGCCAAAAGGGAAAAATATGCAAGCTTATGCATAGAAATCGACACATCTAAACCTTTGATCAAATTCTTACGTATTGGATAAAGGAATCAAAGAATTACATATGAAATCAATTCCGAGTTTTGCTATCTCTGTGGAAAATTGGACACCTTGGTGTCCACTGTAAAAATATTGTGTCTTCCAACACCATTTCGGTGACGGATAAAACGGTTGGAGATGCACCAGACAAACAAGCTCAAGCTGACACACATGTTGGTTCAACGTCCTTACCACAACAAAATCAAAAAGAGGAAAAATGGCATATTGTCCATTCCGGAAAGAAAAATAGAAATTCAAGTCCAGTATAAAAAAACCAAAAAAAATATAACTATTGTTCAACAGACAAAAACTGCTCCATCATAGAAAAGCCCTGTTATAGAAATTGGGCCATCAATTCAGACTATACATGAGCCCAACAGTGAAAATCTGAAAAAAGAACAATGTTAGTCCACAAATAAACTAGCCCAAACCCACTACTACTACGGAAACAGGCAAAAAAACCTCCAATCTCCCAGAAGAAAGAAAAAAAAAATCCTTCGTCTCCCACAAAAATGAAAACCTGCAAATCCTACTCAGTAAAACTCCAATCATTAGCTCTGTCCAGAAATTTGGGAAAACAAGAAAACGGAACACGCCTGGCCAATCGGAAAACAATAGGAGACGGCTACTCTCTGACACTGGAGCAGAAACAAAAACTCAACCAACGGACTCAAAACATCAATTCAAAACTATGGAGAAACCTGCTTACACTAATATTACTTCTAAAAACCTTCACAATTCCCCTGTACTTAAAAATCATCTATCTCCTCCATTTCTCCAACTATCTCTTCTCACAAACCCAAACTAGATTTGCATGGCAAATCGACAGCCTCATCTCGTAACACAGGGGAATCGATCCCCAAGTCACACGCCATCTCCCCGTCTGTCTCCTTACTCACCGTTGCCTTCGGCAAGGGAAGATTACGAGAGCTCGACGGAAATGTTGAACAGAACAATCCAGAGAAACTTGATGAATCAAGTAACAACCCCTTTCATGCCATCAACAATCCCGGGGTCTCCCACCACTCTGCCGGAAATCAACTTCTTCCTTATACATGCTCAACCATTGCACTTCTAAATCCCTCAAAACCCAATTCCTCAACCACCAAGCCAGCTCCACCGTACCCGTCAACACAACTTCCAACCACACAATCCATCCCAAAATCTCAGACGCCCTTGGCTTTCTCAGAGATACAAACCTAATTAGTTCTCCAACCTCACACTACAGGCTCTACAATCTTTCAACCCTGCTTACCCGTCGCAATTTCGACCGACTCAATCATCACTTCCCAGCACCCCATCCAACACTCCTCCATTTCCATATCAGGACCAGAGCTTTTAGCAATCCAGAGTGTAACCATCGGCGAGAGTAGCTTCTTCAACCTCCCCCCCTCCATAATTCAGCTCAGAATTGGATGGAACAAATTCAGACACCTTTGAGGATCTTTCCCCTATTCCTGGAGACTCCAACGCTGATCTCTACTCTCCCAGGACAAGATGGGCGGATCAACTCAAATGGACCGGTGAGACTTAATTTAACACTGATGTCGGAGAATCTTTTGGATGCGATACAGAGGGAGGAAAAAGTAAACAATACGTGGGATAAAGTATCGGAGAACGAGTTCTCGATTCGCCCAAATCACAAGGAGGCAATGCTTGTTCAGGCGATCAGGTCGGCTACTTTGATCAAACTTAACTACATAGCACTACCGGTAACACAGCCCTCTGGGCCAGCATTGCTTCATTGCATGGATCTTCATCAAGAGGTAAACGGAGTCCTGACTCATATAACTCCAATTCTCCTCAGAAGCGTCAGAGGCGGTCGTACTCAAAGTAATAACGGAGATTGGGTATAAGTCATTAACAATACGAGAAATTTCTGTTTTGGAATCTAAGGGTGGTGTTAGACAAGAATCAATTCAGGCAGTGAAGAACTACATTCAGGAATATAGGCCAGTTATGCTTTTGCTCATGGATACGCGAGCAGATTCCATCACTACTGCTACGAACATTTTGGCTCTGAGGAACATGTGATACCCAAATATGCATGTGACAACTCCTTCTATTGAGCATCCTCAAATGGGAGGTCACTGGTTTCTTTGGAACAAGGCAAATATCCAGGTGGAAATAGTCATGACAAATGACATATTGGCACATTTCAAGATCAAGGTGCCAGGGCAAGATCACAACATGTCAGATATTACATCAGTATATAACTATGCACATCACACCAAACAAGATGAGGTATGACAAACCCTAACTAATGTAAGCCATTCGATTTATGTATTGTGGTTAGTTGGGGGAGATTTTAATTGCATACTTTCTCCGTCTGAAAAAAATGGAGGGGCTAGAACACATTGGAAATGTATGCTTAATTTTCAAAATTGTCTGCATGCTTGTGGTTTATATGATCTAGGATTTTGTGGACCTTCTTTCACGTGGAATAATAGGCAATTTGATAGAAATTTTATATGCAGTAGACTTGATAGAGCTTGTAGTAATCTGGACTGGATTAGAACTTTCCCTTGTTGCATTGTTCGTAATCTTGTTAATACTACTTCAAATCACACTGCCTTATTTGTTGACACAAATCCTTCTTAGAGTATCAATAGGTTTTTCAAATTTGAGAATATATGGACTGGGAATTCTGTGTTTCTCTAATAATTTTTTCAGTTTTTCGACTGATGAACTTAAATCTGCTAATTTCAATTTGTAGACTAGTTTACTTAAGTTATCTGATTTGGTACCTAATTGGCATCTAGGTTCTCTTAGTTCTACAAATTATGAGATTAAGTTGCTTAAAAAGGAGCTTCATCAGATTACTCTTCAGTTACATTTGGATCCCATTTTTTGGGGGCCTCAAGAACTTGAAATCAGAAACATAATAAATCATTTGAATAAAAGCAAGGCCATTTTTTGGTCTCAAAGAACCAAAAATTATTGGGTTAAGATGGGGATGCTAATAGTAAATTCTTTCATGCCTATGCCTCCCATCAATCCCGTAGAAATTTTATTCATGGTTTTAAGAATGATAGTGACCAATGGGTCCTTGATCAAGATAAAAATGTGGATGAATTTCATAATTGTTTTGCTTCTCAAGCTCAATCTCAATCCACTGATTTAAATCCTTTTGTCAATCTGAAAACACCCACTTTGAATACTCATGACAATGTTTCTTTAATTAGAGATGTTTCTGAGCTTGAAGTTTGGATTGCTTTAAACTCCATTGGCCATCAAAGCACCTGTCCCTGATGGTTTAAACAGTAATTTTTTTTATCTCTCAATGGGATATTCTGAAAAAATAATTTATTAAAATGATTCAAGATTTATTTCTAACCGGGAATCTGGATAAAAATCTGAATAAAACAATTATTGCTTGTATTCCTAAAAAAATTTAATTCTTGTAAACCTTCATAATATAGACCTATTACCTTATGTAATGTCAGTTACAAAGTTATTTTTTAAACTTTAGTAAATAGAATTAGACATTTTCTTAATAAACTCATTTCTCCGTTTCAAAATGCTTTTGTGCCATCAAGGCAAATTAGTGATAATGTTATAATTGCACACGAGATTCTTCATACTATGAGTAAAAAAAGAGAAACATTCCCGCCAAAATTTCTTTGCTTTAAAACTTGATGTTGAAAAAGCTTTTGATAGACTTGAATAGTCATTTATTGACTTGGCCCTTACTAAATTTGACTTTCACCCGCATTTAAAAAAATTAATCTTCTCTTGTATTAATATTTGTACTATGCAAGTCAAAGTTAATAAGAATATTTATGATACTTGGATTCCTACGAGAGGGATTTGTCAAGGGGACCCTTTGTCTCCATATATCTTTATTTTATGTCAAAAACTTCTTGTACATTTAATAATCAGTAAAATACAAGGAAAAAAATTGTGCCACCTTAAAATTTATATTCAAAGGGCCTGAAATTCCTATATTATGTTTTGTTGATGATTGTTTATTCTTTAGTAAAGTTGAGGATAAATCTGTTAATACCATTATGGAAATTTTAAAAGAATATGCACTGGCCTCAGGACAAAATATATGCTTGCAAAAGAGTAGAATTATTTTTTCTACTAATACACCAGTTAGACAAAAATAGAAGATAATTGATTTATTAGGAGTAATCCCTAATAAAAGGTTAGATAAATACCTAGGTTTGCATTTTCTCATGGGGGCAAAAAAAAGGGATATTTTTAATCGAATGATTGATAGAACTATGAATAAATTGAATATTTGGTATACAAAACATTTATCTTATGCAGGGAGACTGGTACTTATTAAGGTCACTAATTCTATACCAACTTATGGCATGTGTATCACCAAATTACCATCTTCCTGCTTAAATAAATTAGATCAAATAAGCAGAAACTTCCTTTGGAATGGAACTCATAATGGTAATAATAGAGGTAAAATAAAATGGACTCAAGTTTGTTTACCAAAATCACCTGGAGGTCTTGGCATTAGAGATTTGCATGTTCTTAATCAAGCTTTTCTTTTAAAAAAAGTATGAAAACTCACCTTTCAACCTAATACTCTTTGGTATCAGGTTTATAAGAACAAGTATTTTCCTAATATCTCATTCCTCCAAGCAGATAAAAACAACATAATAGTTGGTTTTGGAGAAACGTGATCAATCTGCAGGAAATCTTTAAAAAAAGGTCGACCTTTTCAAATTGGAGGTGGTGCTAATACTCTCATATGAAAAGATAATTGGATTCCAGGTCTTGTCCTATAAGATTTTGTTATTAACTATGATCAGGAAGAAAAAGTTCAAGCCCTTATCACTAATGATAATTGGGATTTTGACAAGATTATAACTCTTATTCCAGAAGATTTGGCAACCATTGTACTTAGTATTCCTAGAAATCATACAAGTAATACTGATTTTGTTACTTGGGCTCACTCTGTGTTAGGAAATTTTTCTGTAAAAATGGCATACAAATTCCTTCAGAACATGAATAATGATCCTAAACCATAATGGCCCATGGGAGAAAATTTGACATTTAAATGTTCAACCTAGATTTGCATTTTTCTGCTGGATTGTTTTACATGATAGACTCTCTACTGCTTCTAGGCTCTTTAAATACAACATTTTAAAATCTAATTTATGTATTGTTTGCAAAAATCACTCAGAAACTGCTCATCATCTGTTTTTTTTGCTTATCCTAAACTTACTCACATTTATCAGTGGACTAATCCTCAGTCCTCTCTTATCAATAGCTTCCTTAAATTGTTGTTTGAAGCCCAGTATAATTCTGAAAATAATTAAATATTATTATGTCTTGTTGGATGATCTGGAAACACAGGAATAATAACATTTTCAGAAAGGAAGAGCTTAATCTTCATAACTTCCATTTTCAGCTTCTTAATCTTCTTCAAGAAACATAGCTTTTGAACATAGAAATTCTCTTAAGACTCAAAAGCATGTTATCTGTAAATGGAAGCCTTCTGATAAACAATTTATCATGAACATCGATGGTTCATGTCAACCTGATAACTCCTCTAGTATTGACATTATCATCAGAACAAGAGATGGTTTATTTTATAAAGCCTGTGCCACCTTCATAGGCACAGACCATAACACGACTAAAATGCTAGCATTGCTAAAATGAATAAAACTTTGTAATGAACACAGTGTTTTATTTGTAGGAATCCAAACTGAATCTAAATTCCTCATTTCTTGTTTGAACAGGTTGGTTGCAAGCCACACCTCACCAGCAGTTATTAATTAATGGATGAAATTAGGAAGGAAATGAAGAAAATGAAAAGTGTGACAATTTCTTTTGTTTACCGGGAAGAGAACGCAGTTGCTGATCTATTAGCAAAGGAAGCTAGCAAACTAACTTTTGGAAACACAAACCCGCAAGATATATTTGGTACTATTGTCTATTGTTTTCATTACATTTGGGACATTTGCCCTGCGTGACTTTCATATGTAATTGCTAAGGCCGGTAATTCCTCTATTAGGATGGTTAATGTTTAATTAATGCAAATTTCCTTTTCGAAAAAAAAATAAAATCAAATAACAATGAACTCAACCAATAAACCGGGCGGTTATATACATGAGATTTTACATGATTCGTTAATGCCTAAGCTTCACGAAGATCAACCAAGACATCCCATCGATAGTACTTAGGCTACAATCACACGACGTAACAAAAATAATCTCACATAAGAGATAAACTAGCCTAATTGACTATCTCCAATGTATGATCCCTAACTACCTATCACCACCGGTGTTATAAGCCAACTCGATTGTCTCTCATAGTTGAATTATCTCATATAATTGAATTAACGATCATACTAAGTGATTAGTCCAAACAATCGTTTTATGTTATACAATACATCTAACAATCCTAACTCACATGATCCTAATATAATAATTTGACAAGTTCCCCTCTTCCAGCTCCATCACAACGAGAACGAACACCTACATTTGCTTGTAATTACAAAGGAGTAAAGATGAATAATATTAATATTCACACACGAAACAATCATGGTGTTTGAGATTCAACTTCAAGCTCAACCTCAGTTAGGTTATGGAGTTGATTAATATCAATACAATATGGAGTTGAGAATCGAAGTTTCGTGCTCCATATTAAATTGTAATACTGTTTGAGTCTTTAAATTAATTATTTCAGTATCACATTGTACAGTAAACAATTAATTAATTAATTAATTATGAAAAAATATAAATTCAACCCACTGACACATAAAATATCAATTTCATCTGGTTAAAGTGGAGGTCATACGCTGAAATCGGTCCACAAATAAAAAAAGACTAGCTAGGTCATTTTGTAAATTAATAGAGATAATTTTATCCACGTACTTCAGAATAAGAAATTGTCTCTTTAAGTACGTTAGATAGAATGATATTGATACTATTCGATTCACGTAATAAAATAGGCAACCCTGACTGGTATATCGATAAATTTCCCGTCAATGAAAAAGTTAGCCCATGGTTCAAAAGGCAACAACACACCACAGCTCAACCAAAACAAACAATAGCTTTCCCTCCACTATCATAAGCTCGAAAGTTGAAAATCTACCGCGCCACAACCATTTGGCCGCCATTACCATTTCCCGCTTATCTGCCTCCTTTTTAAACCCTATCTTTCCCATCCACTCCATCTCACTCTCTTCTAGGGTTTCCATTTCTTCTCTTCACCATCTCCATTTTTCTCACATTCACCACCATGAAATCCAGAGCACAACGCGGATCCTTCCGATCGCCGCCTTCGTTCTACACCTACCTGAAACCCGGCGCACTCGCCAAGCTCAGGTACACCAAAATCACAGCTAGATCCAAGCAAATGGGAATGCAAGCTCTCCGTGCTTTGATCGAGCTCGAATTCAACTCCGATTCGGCATCTCCACAGCCGCAATCGACGGGATTGGCCATCGAAGGGTTTCCGTGCTTCGGTAAGAGAGTTTCCGGTTTCCCTCGCTGCCTTCAGAGGAAGAAGCTCGTTGCTGCTACGCCGTTTTTCACTGAGACTTAGTGAGAAGATCGTGATCCGTGTTTGTGAGATTGACACGGTAATTCGGAGAGGTATTGTAGGTGTAGGTGATTGTAATTGGTCTGGAACAGAGGTGTAGAGAAACATCTAGATGAATAATGTAGTTTGGAATTGTGCATGGACATGATTTATCTTATTTGAAATATACTTGGAAATTTTACTCAGGTTTTACTTATCGAGGCGATAGATTTGTTTACTTATTTGCTTAGGTGTGTTACGGTATCCTTGTTTGATCATTATTGAGTATTTCTGCTTGGTTGATGCTTAGAAATCTAAAGCTGTGTTTATCTGTTTGTGATAAAACTGCTTTGGTAACATTGTATTAGCACTGTGATTCTAGATTCAGATAGATATTTAATCATTGTTTGCATACTCAGCTGTAAAACTATGAACATGTATTGGTAAACTGCTTCTCCTCCAACCAATAAGTCGGGGGTTTGGGTCAACTTTAGCCGTTTAAAAAAAAAAGTACGCCTGCAAAATGGTTTTGTTGCGGATTTATTTCCCACTCTAGAGTGCTGCATTTGACATTGTTATCTCCAATTAGCTTTTCCTGTATTTCGTGCAGCTTATTATGTCTGTATATTTTCTAATTGTGTGATTGTGTTATATATCGACTTGATCTGATTGCGAACCCTGTGACGTTGAGAAAGGAATAAATCTTCCCTGAAAACTCCATGGTATGTGTATCTATGATAAATCATCCTGCTCAGAAAATTCTTACACTGGAAGGCTGGAAGCACCTGGACATATTTCAGATCAACTTCTAGTCTTCCACTGCCTATTGATCCAGGAGGTCTGGACATCCAGTTGCATTGTGCTCATACAATGTCATAGTATATCATTTCCAAAATGGATTCAGAAGCAGTTGACATAATTACTGAATCTGTTATATCTGGTTAAGATTAGCCTGCTTCTCTATGCTCCTATCCATCTTTAGATATCAATATAGTATATATTTCTAATAATTATACCAGAGGCTATGTCGTTATTGCTTATGCTGCTTGAGGATTTATGTTCATTCAGAATTATTTCTCTTCTTGGAGATAATTAAACTGTTATTCTCTCGTTCAATCAAAATCTGTGATTTGGTATATGCTACTATATAGTATGATACAGTTGATGTTCAAGATTCTAATACGTTGGTTCTTGCCAAACTTGGACCTCAATTGTTTGGTTTATGCATTACAGTTCATTTATTTCAACTTGTTGACAGGTTATGGTATGGCAGCCTATATTAGATAGATCAAATCGATAGCGAGGGGCTACACAATCTTTGTGTTCTGAGGCTGCATTGTTACAGTCTTATCCACTATTATCAAGTATTAACATCTCTTTTTTCGACCTGTCATAGTGATATGAAATGATCAACTTTTTTGTTTCTGCCCCTAGTTAGCAGTGCTCATCACTTAAACTGCTTTGGGCCTTTTGATGTATTGTATTTCCTGTTTTTGTTGTTGTTGTTGTTGGCATAGGAATGTAATATTATAGCAACAATGTTTTGCGATGGCAACATAGAAATGGAGAGCTCTGGTAACACAGGACAATTTCCATATTTTATTTGTCAAGTTTCAGTCCATGTAAAGTTATGTTTCCCTGATCTTGATATTCATTTATTTTTAATCTTAGGGCCTTTTGAAGTTCAGAGAAAAGTTACCAATCTTGCTTGTTCAGAATCTGGAATTCACTTGGTTTCTGTGATGATTTTTCACTCAGATCAGAAGCTATTATGTCATGGCTGCACATAAATGAATGAGTATCCGCTACATTATCTGCTTCTACCATACCAGAATTTTCCCAAGGTACTATCTATACCACTACTAATCCAGCATCAATGTGATTGTATCATGTGTATTTTATTGTACAAATACTCTGCAAGTCATGGCTGAACATGTTTTCAGTTGCACTACGGGTGAACATTGTTTCTCTTCATATCATGGTTTGCATCTCGTTTCCTACCCTGCTTCAGTTTCTGAGGACTAGATATTTTAGTAATGCCCAAAAATATTTCGGTGAGTTTATGAGCTTTTCTAGTTTCTGATAACTTCCAAATAATGGAATTAGTGATTTAAGTTAAATCCATATCCAAATATACATGATAAATCAGTATCTATAAGTTCCAAATACGATGCACATACAAGCTGCTACTTGATTGGGTTGAGGCCTTGAGGATGGTAATTATTACTTAGCAGTTGAAGACATTAGATGCAAGCATCTAAACTTCAGGAATTCTCAATATGGGCATTTACATGCATGGATATCTGTATTAACAAGATATTGAGAATTGAGATTACATCTAGTTGTGAGTCATATTTTCAGAATGTATGTTGCACAAGATCAAGCTAAATTTTTGTGCTACTGTTTTTCCTAGAAAGTAGAAACTGCGAACGTGGATAGCATTCCCACAAGCACCGAGTATTCAGACATGAAAACAAATTGAGAAACTATATAAATGTGGAATGCGAGTAAGATGATGCTCTTTACATTACAAAATTAAATGATGTCCTCATAAATTTGTACGCGCATGAGAAATACAATTTAAAGATGTGTAATGGACTACTATTCTTTATAAGCATAAGCAATATAGATACGGGATTTCCTGCAGAAGTACCTACAGGGAAGGACAGTTATGGGATTAGAACTCTCCTTAGATCAAGGCATCGGCTCCGGCAACAATCTCCAAGATCTCTCCAGTAATCTTGGCTTGACGCTTTCTGTTGTAAACCATGGACAGACTCTTCTTCAACTCCTGAGCATTATCACAAGCATTGCTCATGGCACTCATCCTAGCAGCAAGCTCACTAGCAAGCGATTCCTGCAGCGCCCTCAATATCTGACTGTTCAAGTACAGGGGCAGCAGAGCATCAAGAATCTGAACTGGATCCTGCTCAAATTGCAAGATTGGCGAGAAATCTGTGGGCTTAGTGGTCATAACATCTCTTTCCACGGTAAGCTTTCCTTCTTTAGTTGTCAATCTGAACAACTCGTCTTCAGCCGCATCAACACACACCCCATTTATATCACAGATTTCTCCCTTTGGAGACAATGGCAACAAAGTGTGAATGACAGGGTCGGACTTAACCAAAGACACGAACTTTGTATACAGGAGCTCCACTTTGTCAACTTCTTCACTCACGAATAACGAGAAAACGTCATCTGCAATGGCCTGAGCTTCTTTGGATGTAGGAAGATTGGTGCCCTCAATAAACTTATCCACAGGGATGTAAGGCCTACGAGTGAAATATGTGTTACCTTTCTTTCCAACACTCACAACAGTGAAATCTATGCCAAGTGTCTTGAGTTCCTTGATCCGGGCTTCAGCTTTTTTGATAATCATGTTGTTAAATCCACCACACAGACCACGATCACCAGTGACAACAACTAGACCAACTTTCTTGACAGTCCTGACCTTGGTTAGTGGAATATCAACATCCTCTGTCTGCAACTGCTCATTTATGTTGTAGAGAACTTCAACTAGTGTTTCAGAGAAGGGCCTGGCATTAACCACAGCTTCTTGTGCTCTTCTGACCTTTGCAGCAGCCACAAGCTTCATGGCTTCAGTGATTTTCTGTGTGTTCTTTACAGAATCAATACGGCCACGCAGCTCACGAAGATTGCACTGGATTTGGAAAGTTGATCTAGAAGGGCGGGTGGAGGTGGGATTTGGGATCTGAAATGAGGCTAGGAACGATCGGGAGGATCGTACAGAAGGGTCAGAGAGGGAAGGTTTTGATGAGACCGACATTGTGATATTGGAGCAAGGCATGGTTTCTTGCAGGTTTGTTGGAGCTCTGCAAGAAGTTGGCGATGGAGAAGGTAGCAAGAAGTGCAAATGAGTGACAATGGTTTGGTTTTGGCTAAAGATTTGCTAATGTGATTTCTTATCCATATTGTTTTTCGTTGGTGTTGAAGAGTGGAGTTAAATGAGAGGTGGAGGGAATGAGAGGATGAGGTTTCAGGATAAGGATTTTCATAGTTTGAGGGTGCGGTTTTAAAAAAAGGGTGGGAATTGTATTCGCCACCAAATCTTTGATATTTCTGGTGATTGGTGAAGTAACTGAAAGGAGGACCCTTTTACTGATGGAATATGCGGAAATGCGTTTGTGATTGTCAGTGCTCAGCCTCAATTCTTGTACATACTGATCAATCTTTCCAGGTGTTCATTTTAAGACTGCAACAACTCAATGGAATAATGAAGTTGTAAACCCTTGTCACTAGTAATTCTCTAATTTGATTGTATTAAATTTAAACGTTTTCAGATTCTCCAAGTTTGCATTATAAGAGATTATGTTTCACTTATAAAGGTTTTATATATTTGTTATCATACGCAGTATATGAATGTTCGATTGATTTAAAGTTTTATAAGTACTGAACCCATTGATATAGGTTGCAAATATTGAAAAATAGAGGGGCAACATATAGTAATTGAACCCCACCCAATACAAGGTGTAGTAGTAGTAGACTAGCAGCAGCCCTTTTTCCCGAAATGATAAAATCCAACGTCCGTTCGCCCCGGTAATAATAAGCAACACTCCATCAAATCTTCATTCAGTAATACTAATATCATAATATGTATGCCAAAATTTGGTCACAACAGATTTGAAGAATCGACTCATCCGATAAACTCAAATGGCAAAAACAGCATCCTTTCTAGTTGAAGCCATCAAGAAGGTTTCTGGGGTTCCTACTGGGAAGCCTCTATAGTCGCCAAACTCGGTTCCGAAAACACCTACCTTGTCCAATACAAGACACTCTTGGAAGAAGACTTGACCGGTCCCTTACAAGAAGTTGTTTCAGCTTCCTTGCTCCAACCAAAGCCGCCAGACTTGCAAGTTCTGCGCTACCAGTTTGGCGATTGCGTGGATGTTTACGACAACATGGGTGGTGGATCGGAACCATAAACGGAGTCAATATCGACCGAGGAGTTATTGCGTATTACGTTTATTTTGATTGCTTTGATGTTGAGCTTTTGTTTATGATGCTACTATGATTAGATTGCACCGGGATTGGGTAAATCCCAAGTGGCAGTAGAGATTGTAAGAACAATTCCTGCTCTTTTTTCATAGAGCTTCCATACAAGAACTATACAATACAATTTTTTTTAATTGGTAATCGGTGTTTGGTCTGCTCGTGTTGGATTCGTAACTTATAAACTAGGACTACACCGCTTTAGGAGTTTCACAGGTGGAGGAAGATAGGTGTTTGAAAGTGTTGAATTCGTAATTTAATGTTAAATTATCTAAGGGTAGGATCAAATGCTACCAACATATTTCATTTTAAAACTAATCGAATACATCATTTCACTACAAGGTCGGTTAAATCTACAAACCGACAAAAACACCAACAACAAGGCTCACAATTATAAGAAGAAATATTTTATGTTTAAGGAACTAGTTTATGGCCGGTTCAAATTTGATGGGTGTTAAAAAAAATATATACATAAATATGTTTTGATAAAATACATTTATTTTTAAAAAGGTATATACACAATAAATATAAAAATAAATAAATTGTGTCAATCATTTATAATAAACTAAAAATTAAAAAAGAACTAACATGATATGCTAATAGTAATAATTGATTATAAATTATATATTCAAGTTTTTAAGGTTTATAAGGTGATTAATTTAAAATTACCTTATAGTATGTCAAACACCTCTCTATGTATATAAAATTTGTAGTTTCAAGATAAGACTCAACTCGTACCTATTAGAACCCGACAAATTCTATGTATATGTACGAGTTTGATACACCCACGCCTATTCTAATCTTGATCGCAAACGGATCTAAATTCGATTCATTCTCAATTTGACAAATAATTTTCAAGCTTTTTTTTTTGTTGGGGGGGGGGGGGGGGGGGGGGATACCTACCCCGTCCTCCAATCGACCATAAGAAGTATGTAAGAAATTATGTTGGCCAAATGTTTAATAAAAAAATATGTGGAGAATTTTTTCACAAAATAAAACATTTTCTCCCATGTAGAGTAGTTTTCCCTCAATGTTTAGGTCCGGGTCACGTACCTGATATCCCCAATGTTCTTAAAAATATCCTTTAATATGCATGATATCCAAGTCGGTTATCTATTCTCAGATACTGAACAATAATTACATTCAACATCGAAGTTCTTATGGATAAATTTTCGGAAAAAATGTTACACTTTGTTAGTAGAGCTGACAAACGAGTTATTATGATCAAGTTGTTCACTCACTCTTTTTTGTATTTTTAAGTTGGTAAGACAATTTACCTTTAATTAATAGGTTGGGATTCAAGTCATTATTTAGCCGTTTCAAAAAAATTATTTTTATTTAAAAAAAAGTCTATAATTTATAGAGAATTCACAGTATAAAATACTCTATTTTTGAGATTAATATATAAAGAGATGTAAAATACCAAATTAAATGTGGTATACTAATTTGGCCACCAAAAGTTACAAGAGCTTAGTTAATTGATGATGAGTGGGTTTGGCGGAGTACAAGTGCAAAGGTGGTTGATGCATTTCTCAACTTGACTTGGTACGGGGCAAAAATAAGTTCCATGGTTGCATTCTTGGTCTGTGGTGCAAGGAAAGGTCACCACTCTTCTTGCTTCACCACCTGCAATCCAACCAAATAACATTACTGTATATATTAGCTACTTAATTATCTCAAATATCAAATTCTTTTTGTTAAGAATAAACAATACTTATCTTATTAAATATTAACTTACATGATTGAAATACGACTAGAACAAAGAGAAAGGCGAACAACATTTTAGAGTCCATAGTTTTGATATATAAGCTCTATTATGATGACTAGTTTATGAGTTAAGCTCATGATTGTGGTTATTTATAGGGAAATTTTAGTGATGAATACATTAATTACATTTCCAGTTTTATAAAAAAGTAGAAATAATAATTAATAAACTTAGTATATAGTCATAATTAATAATGGTATATATGTAATGAGATTAATTTGTTGTGTGTGTGTATATATATATATATATATTAAAAATGTTTGTTTGCATTTATTATGGGTGGATTTTTTATTTCTTTTAGAAGTCAATATGATTTGATTTCATTTATATAGTAAATTAAATTGTTAATTTCCTTTGTTTATTATATTAACTAATTTACTTTCAAATATGAGTAGACTCTTGGGTTCATAATGAATGATATAACTTTCCTGTATTCACAAGTAAATTTACAATTTTTGGGAGATTCAAGATCACTACACGTTCTACTTAATTCATGTCAAAATTAATATTGGTGTGTGTATTCTCACGCTCACACGTCATTTTATTTCCTCGTTTGCATACATATCTGCACGACTTGAAAACACTTGGGACAATTTGAACATCATACACCTTTTACTTTAGTATGAATATGTATAAATTATGGATTAACTTTTAAAATATGCATGTTTATTGAGTTGAGTCAATACAAATTCATAATTTGTTTATTTGTGTATTAGATAAAAATAAGGTTTAATTGCTTTCTCCGACCACTTACGTAAGTTTGCTTGTCCAAAGATAACTAACCAGAGTGATCAAACAAGAAGCATTTTATATGGTTCGGACCATATTGATAGATTATATAAGTAACTAGGAATAGCATTATTAGATAATGTAGCTAGAGTACAAGTATTCTAGTCTTAGAATTAGTTTGCTAGATTAGTTAGATTAGTGTAGGTAATCTTGTATATATACTCATATATATTGTGTAATGGTTACAGAAAATATGTTTTTATGGTATCAAGTTAGTTTGCGTATCTCTTCTGCTGTCATATCTAACCAAATACTGATATTTATTTTCATGTCCGACCTCACGTCACTACATTGGCCGCCTCCGATCACACAGCCCTGCCGACTTGCTCCGTGTCGTCCGCGCCTGTGTTGTTTTCTGTGATCATGACCTACCTGCAAATTGTTCCGATCGATCACAACAATC
>JAYMSP010004235.1:0-16886 GCA_036897095.1 Plantago elongata
CATACGACATCATTTGATTTAATTCTACATATTATAAAAAATGATCTAGCAATTTTATTTTGGAATTTAATTTTGTAAAATCCCAAAAATACTAGAAAAATAATATTTTGTATTATAATATATAGTTTTTTAATGTTATTTTAGAGTAGACGAATTTTGCTCGTCTACAGTTTTCACCACTTTCCGGAAAATATCTATAAGCCACTTCCTGGCTATAATTTTCGGTACACCTAACTGCTGTTTGTCTTGATAAAATTTACATGCTACTTTTCCAAGATATGTTTGTTTATTAAACCATGACTTCGTGTCTATGAACTCTGTATTAAGTGGATGTCTAGCAATCTGTATTAAGTGGCACCCTTTCTGTTGGTTTCAAAATTAATCTGTTGTATTATTTGCAATTAGTACTACTGCTCAGCATCTCTAAATGCATAATAATCTTCTCTTGTTACAAATCCAATGTATTACCTTAGTTTCTTTTGAACTGTGAAATATTGAAGTTTTGTAAACTGTCTTGACATGCAGGATTCTACATACAAGTACTTTTAAGTGATATTGGTCGACCCAGCCCACACCACCATCCGCAATGACCCAAGAATCAACTGGCTCTGCAACCCAGTCCACAAACACAGAGAACTCCGAGGATTGACATCTGCCGGAAAGAAATACAGAGGTCTCAGAGGAAGGGCCACTTGAACCACAAAGCCCGTCCATCATGAAGGGCTACCTGGAAGAGGAACCAGACTCTATCCCTTCGCCGTTACCGTTGATCATCTTGATAGCTGTTTTGGTACAATATATTACTTGAGTCTGTTGTGAACTTTGTCTATCTCAAAAAGATTTTGTTTGACTGTTTGGTAATATTTCATTTCTACTATGGTCAGGGTGTCATTTGAATCTGATTAATGAATGTTTTTTTCTCTTCAATTTTTAGTACTCAGTTCTATAGTATTGCACAGATACCAACTAGATAATAGGATTACTTGTACTTGACCACAAAAGGTAGCTGTGTGCATCAACGCTAATTTTCTGTGAATTGCCCTACTAACGTGCATATTCTGTAAGCTGCTTGACATGTTCTCATGTTGGTGTATATTGTATGTTGGTGTATGTTGTGTTTGAATTCGACCAAGTTAACCTATTGCGCCTATTGGATGCATAGATATAATCTTGACACATTAAATCACAAAGAAAGATACTCCTCTGTCAGCAAAATATGACCAGTTGACAAAAGTGATTTATTCCTAAGACACGGTCTTGTAAATTATTACTATTCATAAATACCTTTAGCAGACTGTTTTTTTCCCTATGTGAAGGTACAATACACAATACTAGAAAGATTGCCACAATCATAAGTTGTAAGCAGAGTTAGATAAACCAGATTATCACATGTATAAAAAATAAATTTGTAAGAAAATTAAAAGGCTGACTTGAACCCAACCTATTGGTTGGAGGTGAAGCGATTATATTAAGGAGTAAGTCGAGGTCGAACATTAGAGAATAGAAAGGGGTGAATAGGGGTGAGCACATGTTGGAGCAAGCGACCTCAAGTTGATTGAGGCCGCTCCAGTTTCATGTGAAAGTACTATTATACCCCTTTTCAAATAATTGTATTACAAGATATAGTATCTTTTGCAAATAGTAGACTTAAGAATGAAGTGGCCGAGTGGATTTTTTGCTTACGTAATTCTCTTTAGAATCTAGTGTCTATGATCGAGCCTCTGCGTTAACATTTTACTCCTTCAATTTTTCCTGCATCCTGTCTCAGTGTCATATTTTTAAAAATGTGCATTGTATAAAATTACCTCAATATTCGACCCGAAACAATCCGAAATATTTTAGTTTGTAAACGACCCAAACCCGAAAATATTTGACCCGAAATAATCCAAACTTTTTTAATCCGATAGGACCCAAACCCGAATAACACCCAAATTCGAAAATAGTCGACCCGAAATAATCCGATTTTTTTTTTAATTCGAAAGGACCCAAATCCGAATAACATCCGAAACCGAAGTGACCCAGATGTGAAGCGACCCGATCCGGAATGATCCGATCCAAAGTGATCCGAAATATTAATAACCCGAAATGACCCAAACCCGGCCAGCACCCGAACTCGAAACCGACCCGACCCGAAAATGATCCGAAATAAAAAGCGGACGAGAATGACCCGACCCAATTTGACCCGATTCAAACGCGATTCGAATGACCCGATTGCCAGGTCTAGAGGGAGTAACATATTTCAATATTATTTCACAAATAAGGGGTTGTTTGTCATACCGCTGGAGCGGCTATTCTCCCATTCAAATCGAATATTTTGTACACAAAAAACTCGATTTCAATTGAAAAGGCCACTCAAATTCTATCCTAATCAGTATTTATATCTCGATGTCTCTCAACTAAATTCCTGCGTTCGCCTCTAGACCTGAAAATTCTACAAACATTATAATGAGCTAGATTCTATAAAAAGAATTTTTTCCTTCTTAAATATCGTTTTGAAAAATCAAGCTTCTCGGACTCATTGTTTCCCCTTAATAATAATGATCAAACATCAAGGATGGAATAGATTGTACATTACCAATACCTTCAGAATTCGCCTATGATGTCTAACATGCACGTCGAATACATATTGACAGAAATTGTCACATGTAACATCATCAGGCAAACAACCACACTTTTTCATTTCTGGAAATTCGACTTTTGCTTCCTCCAAAGTCCTTCTTCACATAGTCCACCAATTTTGATGTTAGACGTCCTAACATTAGGTTGCAAATCATATGCATCAAGTTTATAAAAGATAACCACTGCAGTTCCAACTTTTCCATTTTATATGCCAGTACGTTTGTTTGAAACCGACATCCTCCATATCCTTTCTAAAATTGAATGTGATTCATCAAATTGCTTATTCTTGCATAATCCCTCGAACAAAGGTAGTGTAAACTTCCATATTAGGAATTATATGGGGAGCTTGCATGTCATGAAACAGGTCCCAACCTTCAGCACGATCATTCCAACCTATAAAAACAACGCATGTAACATTGTGGTGTAGTTAGACGTGTCATCTTTTTACCCTACACGATAAACAAGAAGGAAAACTTCCAAAGCTATCAACCTCCTACTTTTATGCAAAATTTCCTTGCACGATATAGCTGTATTGGCAAATATTCATATCGTGGCCCAGTTCAGAATTTAGTCCAAACACTACATAACAAGGTCTCGTTTATGACCCATTTAGAGATGATAAGGCCTAATCTGCGATCCATTAACGAGTCCAGCTCAATCTAGCGATCAAGTCGAAATCGAGTATCAAAGGTCCAACGACTAATCTAACTAAGCCAACTGAACGAGCTACCTAGTTCAATACTCTCGTCACCCGCCTGACTCATCAACGAGCTAACTAGCTAGTTGGCTCACCCAGCTGAGCCAACTCCAAAGACCATCCAACTGGTTCTAAACGACCTCTCTAATTTGATGACCTTGCCAACCATCCAACTAGTTGACGAGAGTCACTCACACTCTCTCTCTGTTCTATCTTAATTTCCATCTTCTTGGAGACTCTGAAATCTCAGTTACGCCATGACAATTCCCGTTGTAGATGAAAATGAAGTACATAAGCAGCTCCAGGATGATGAGCCAGTGGTGGAAGACATGAAGGATGATGAGGAGCATGAAGATGATGGAGATTCCGATGATGAAGACGATGATGCTTCTCCAGGTGCAAATGAGGGCTCAAAGCAGAGCCGAAG
Source organism: Plantago elongata (assembly GCA_036897095.1). Classification (NCBI taxonomy): domain Eukaryota; kingdom Viridiplantae; phylum Streptophyta; class Magnoliopsida; order Lamiales; family Plantaginaceae; genus Plantago; species Plantago elongata. The sequence continues at coordinate 3,744 of JAYMSP010004235.1, forward strand.
TGAGAAGAAGAGTCGTAAGGCCATGCTCAAACTTGGAATGAAACATGTTACTGGTGTCAGTCGGGTCACCATTAAGAGAACAAAAAATGTTCTGTTTTTCATCTCAAAACCGGATGTCTTCAAGAGCCCCAACTCTGAGACCTATATCATCTTTGGTGAGGCTAAGATAGAAGATCTCAGCTCTCAGCTCCAAACACAGGCTGCTCAGCAGTTTAGGATGCCTGACATAAATTTCGTAATGGCAAAATCAGAGACAGCTGCCACTGCTACTGCTATCCAGGACGAGGAAGAGGTTGATGAAACTGGTGTCGAAGCTCGTGACATTGATTTGGTCATGACCCAAGCCGGTGTTCCCAGGACCAAGGCTATCAAGGCTCTCAAGACTCATAATGGAGACATTGTCAGTGCCATCATGAAGTTGACTACCTGAGTGTAATACTCAGCGGCCTAATTGGAGGTTACACTTTGATGACTTTTCTTATTGAATGTGCGGTTCTTGTCCCTTTGTCTAAATTAAATGTGCACATTTTTCTGAGTATTGAAATTGTGCTTTTCGTTGTTGTTACACAAATTTTGAAAGAAATGGTTGTATTTATGCTTGTTCTGAGGAATGATCTTTTCAAGCTTCGCTACTTGCTACATACTTCTTGATAAATAAATTAAAAAAACTAGTTGACGAGAGTTAGCCCACATGGTCACTCAACCAAGTCAACACTCTTACTAGGCTGATGGAACTAGTTGACAGTGGAGATGGATGGTTAGACCACTTTGTCTAACAAACTCCACAAAAGGGTGTCTTCTAACCGATTGAGAAGGAGTCCAACTCAATTCAAGGGACTATAACCGCCTCATCGGGAAGAGTGGAGAAGTGGGTGTGAGGGACTCTAACAGATGGGAATGGAGAGTCTCTATATAAGGAGGAGAGGAAGGAGGTTAAGATCATCCAATTCTGACTGAACGAAACCCTAGCAAGCTATTGAACGTCTCCATCTCTTTAAAGCTCTCTGATCAACCTTCCTTAGTCTCCTTCCACCTCGAACGACCTCATCTACGACATCATCACCATCGATCCTCAACCATCATCCCGGTCGACCCTCGACCATCATCACCGTCGACCCTCAATCATCATCACCGTCGACCTTCACCATCCATTGCCTTCCACCGTCTCTAACCATCATCAAACGACTAGCTATCTCACCGGTGATAGTCCATTCATTGTCGAACCGTCAACAAGACATCGACCTCCATCTTCTCCCTCTCTCTGTCGCTTAGTTTATCTTCTATCAGTTTACTAACTTGAGCGTCGGACTCCCTACGTTCGACACAACACCGGTGTCACCTTGGTACCTTACGTCTCATTTGTTACTTGTTGCCTTGCAGGTTGCTGGTGCCCTCCAATTCGTTCAACCTAATTCGATTGTAGATTTATGAGCGTCTACAACAGCTTTCCAAACAGATCAACATGCTCAATGTCTTCAATCTACATGTGATTCTTGAAAAAATCTTAGAGAATAGACATGATGGGTTTAGTAGGCGGCTCAAAACACAGTAAAACTTTCGAGATCATGCAGTCCAAGGAGATTTTTCTGCCAACAACATATGATACAATAATTCAACTTATTTTGCCTTGTTTTCCAGGATGAGGCCTCTAAGGACCTTGGCGTAGACAGTTGGTACAGAATTGGATTTAAGTATGGCACACAAAGTAGCAAACCCAAGATCAACAAGATTCATATCAACATAGCAATCAATCACCTTAGTCAATATCATATGATCGAAAGGTCTAAATGACATATTCTCTGGATCATATGGAGGGCAGTTGAGTAATCTTCTATATTATTAAATACATCGAGTACGAATGAGAACCATTGACCTTAATCTTTTCGGATCGGATATCGAATTGGGATCAATATTCGAACTGTTGACCTAATCTTTTTAGATTTAATTCAATTTTGGATCTATTGGATTGGATTTAAATTTGCCAGGACTACTCACCTTTATGAAGGCAATGTCCGGCTGGGGAAGCCTCAGTGATGCCGAGTTTTAGTCCGGATACTTTCTTAAAGCCGGATACTCTTTTACATGAATTGAGATCGATTTGGGCCCGTTAAAAGGGTCGGATATCCCAGGCACACAAGGCTGATCTTGACCTAGATTTGTAGATATGTTCTCTTCTCCCTTCACCAGCAATTCGGGAAAAAAAGTTAAAAAAAAATAATCCTGAATTGGCCGTTCCGATGGTGAATTGGTGATGACGAGAAGCAATTCCTCTCCGACAGTGAATTGGTGATCGGAGGAATAGCAACATCAACACGTCAATGGTATGTTAAGAATTAAGCCTTCTTCTCCTAATGCTGCTCAATTCATTATATTACTCGATCTAGTTTTGAAACTGATTAATTGTTGCCAATCGTTCAGATCCTGGTTTGGTGCTCTGGATGGTTTAATATTGTGATTGATAATCTCTGCAATGGATAGAATGGTGCCGTGGATAATGAACAATGGAATCCATTTTAGAAGGTTCCTTATTGGGCAGCAAGAAGGAAGTGAGTGGAAGAGATTCATTGTGTGTTAAATTGTCCATCTTCAAATACTCCTTGATGAGAGCTGTGTATGTAGTGATGTTGGGAGTGATACCAGGAGAATGCTTTCGGTTTTTTATGCTTGCATAAACCATCTATGACCGTCGTGATGATTTTCTGATGATTTCACGGCGGTCATAGATGGTTTGTGCAAGAATAAAAGACTGAAGAGCATTCTCCTTTTTACGCATAATAGATGATACTGGTGTTACTCCCAGCATCACTACATACACACCACTCATTCAAGGAGTATTTTGAGATGGACAAGGTAACATGCAATAAATCTCTTCGACTCACTTCCTCTGAAAGAATTGCAGCCCAATATATGGACACATAATATGTATTACATACGAAAACGTGTCAAAGCTTATCTTGAGCTAAATGAGCGGGTTAAAGCACTGCAAGTCCCAATTACTCGATGTTTCTGCTTTTGATAAGGTTCTTGATCAGATTCAAGTGGATTGTGGAGGTGGAATTCCCATTGATATGGTTAAGAGGAAGCTTCAGGCCTTCACCACAATACTTAAAAACCATTGGGTATTATCTGTTTCTACTTATACATTTGTACTAGGTATATTAAAAGCTATCTAGTATTGTTTGAGCTTGATAGTGGATTATTATTTCATGCTGTTTAAACCAGCTTGCTACAAGCTGAGACTGAGTTTAATTGTTTGGTTTTAATTGTTTAACCGTTCCTGCCTGTTCTGTATCTGTACTTGTATATCTTTACTTTTAAATCAGTTATCGAACAACAACATCAATTTGCATAGCTAGGGGAAAAAAGAATAAAAAATCAGACAGTTTAAGGAAGTATATGTTTCTAGTCTACTTGGTACATTTCATTCTCTTAGTGGCTTAGTGCTGCTTGTTTGTCCTGTTTATGGTATCATTGGGTAATATATCTTTGACTGTCATGGTGCTGAACTTGCATGGAAGACCTGATTCCTCGCATTCCAATATGACGTTCTCGTAGCTGCAGGGTTGTTAAATGAATAGATTTGAGTCATGTAAGCTTGTTATTGAACCAGTTGGCTGATTGTTAAGGTATAGTTATCTGAAGTGAATCTTTCTAAGACCTTTGACATTTGTAATAAATAGTGAGAACTCAGATTCTCCTGCGTTTTATGTTTGTATTACATTGTGCCATTCAGACCTTATGTTCATTTTTATTGTTAATTTATCTCGTCTTCTGATGTTCTTGAACTGGATTCCAGAAGCAGGTGGCATCTCAACTTTGGTTCCATGTATCTCTCTTTCATACCAACCAGTTTAGTGCATGATGCCTTAACCTGGCAAACTGTATCCTAATTAATTTGTGTTGCTGTAGAATATTAGTGTATATCTTCTTGAATTTAGTTTCCTGATAGTTCGAAGTTTATGATGGTGATGGAGGCAAGATTCTTTAATATTTTTGGAAACTAGAAGCCAGTTCAAGTACAGATTAGTAGTAGTTTGAACTGAATCATGCTAAACATACAGTCATTTGTTTGTTTTTTTGTGCCTGATTTCTCTTATATTAGGATGGTAAAAGATTTTTTCCCTCTCAATCTATACATTCTTCATTAATCATTATGGTCTTGGTTGCATATTACTATATTAGCATGCTAATTTGTTCAAGCATTCTTCATTTCATGTATAAAGATTCTGAAAATACAGCTTGTGTTAATACATGCTTGCCTGGTTCATTTTCCAGTTCAATGCATTGTTTCTAGGTGAAAAAGTATGTGAGCTCATCAACTCTTGAGTACGCTTTTTATATCTAGATAATGTTTACATTTCGAAACCTAGTGTAATTCAAGATATTCTCATCTGCATGCCTGAAGTTGTTGAGGGCTCTTGGTTTGTTAGTTCGAGAGAGTTTCTGAAAGAACTTAGCTGCCTATCAAAAGTATCTCTCCGTATTATTATAACAGAACACAACACTTCATTTGTGTCAATAAACCTCCAGGTTCAGCTACTCTACCTGTTGTGGAGAATTTACGATATCCTTCCATCCGCAAGCTGCACAAGCACTTTTGCATACAGCAAATACTATGCACGGATGACATGTTGAATTATGTGATCATAGCTACGTGCAAGATCTTCACGAACTACATGTACATCAGAAGAATGCTCCTAAATTAGGGATGGCAATGGACCAGGCCGGGTTTTTGGAGGCCCGGTCATATTTTTATGGGCCCATACCTGGCCTATGGCCTAGACCGGGCGTGAAACTTTGGTCCAAACCCGAGCCCTGTATGGGTCAGGCCGGGGTTGGGCTGGGCTATTTCATCGCTATATTTTTTAAATGATTAAAAAGAATATTATTTACATAGAAACATGTAGCATAGTTGGTTAGAAGTATAAACATTTATTCTAAGATCAAGGTCATTTCTTATTTCTAATGATTATTTTTTAATTTTCTAAATATATACGATTATGTGATAGTTGTTTATGTATATTTTATTTAATTCATTTTAAAATAATTAAATTTTTATTAGTATATTTTATGTTACATATTATATATAAAATAATTTATAATCATATTTAATGTCACTTTCATCTCATGTCCAACTTTGAAGATAAGTCAAACATTTTAGTATTAGTATGTGACAAATGCATATTAATATATTAGTATATGAATAAACATATATGTAAATTTATTTAAACATTATAAAGATGTTACTCTTGGTTAAAGACTTAAAACTCTTATGAGTGTTTTTGCTTAAGATTTGCCCGGGGTACGTTCTTCTGTTAGGCCATTTACCTTTTAAAATGTCTTAGGATTGTAATAAGAACTTAAAGCTTATTTCTAAGAGTATAATGGATTTCTTTTTTTTTTTTAAGATCTGCCTCTTCTAATTATGTTGCCACATTCTCCCGTGATTCCGAGAGAAAAATTATTAATAGTGAAGAAATAACAATAGAAGATTTTGATAATTCGATAGATAACTGTAAAATTTTCAAGGTTAACAAAGAACATATTTATCAAACATCTAAATTTTACTATTTCAAAAGTGATTTTTCTATTAAATCTGAAGAAAGGGCCTGATATTCAAGTAGCAAAACCCTTTGAGTCTATTAACTTACTTTCTCATGACTCTCTTCAGAAGCATATTGCAAAAAATTACAAGTACATTAACATAGGCTTAGTTCAAGTAGGAATAAAACCCCTTACAAAAGAAGGTTTAAATACCTCCATTTTAGCAGTTCTCCGAGATGCTAGGTTCAAAGACTTTTAAGGATTCACTACTAAATTCTGTAGAGTCGAGTCTATGTACCGAGCCACTTTCCTTTGATTGTTATCCAACCTAACAGTTTCTCTTAACGATAGAAATATTCTAAAATCTCTACTTTTACAGGTCAAAACTCATAACTATAGGATACTCGAAGAGTCGATTCCTGTAGCAATTATATTTAGGATCCATTATAAGGCAATGATGTCAGCCTTTGCTACTAAAGTAAGATTTCATAGTAAGAAAGGTGAAACCCTCTTACTTCAAACTAATCTTAGCAAATCAAACAATGTCGTTCCAAAATCTATTCAGTGGAAAGATATTGTTCTTCCCGAAGAATGGATTCTTGAAGGGATAGTAGATCTCGAACCGACAGAGTCATTACAACCAAACAACCATCTAAAGTTTGTAATCCAAACCCAAGACGGAAGAGTTTCTCTTACGTTTAATAGATCAAACAGCTGTAGATTTTATGAAAGTTCTTTGGTAGCAGAAACTTTTGATCTCAGAAGAGTCTCCCAAATATCCTCAGTTATTAATACTCCGACTAAAGCAAGGCAATTATTAAGCCATGATACCACATTTAGAAATGTAGATTATACAACAAGTATTCCCAAACCAATCTATGTTAGTCCAAATAAGAATGAGAATATCGATAGTTCTTATGAACAAGGTCCTACTAGTCCAACGGGTTCTGAAGTCATTGAAAATAGAGATTATGATATAAGCAATGAGTTAAATGTAATAGAAACGGATTTTAAGTTAAATAGAGAATTCATTCATAAAGATTTCTATGCTAGTTATAACAAGAAAAAAGATTATGGTTCTTTGAAACTTTTCTTAATGCTAAAAATTTGTTCCAAGAAAAATTATGAATTTGTTAATGAACATAGGATACTTATACTATTTTTTGATTGGTTTGAAATTTATACCACTCAAAATTTCATAAGTTATCCGTTTAGTAAAATCATAAACCCAATTACTGGTAGAAGTAAAGCTCGAAGAAGGTTCCTGAATGGGAAACGATAAACTTTGAAAAAATTACAGTCTAATCATCCACCTCTTTATGGGATAAAGGTTAAGATAACGAAAAATGAAGTCGAAGCCATCCTTATAAAAATACCTCAGGATGATAGTGACAAAAACATTAAAAATATAGTTCTTCAAAATAACTTTACAAACAATAATTTAAATACAATAGAATTACAACTTGATAAAATTGAGAAATACATTTTAAAAGAGCCTGTTTCAATAGCATAAAACAAAATTAAGCATGACTTTCCGCTTTTTTAAATCCTACCAAGTGTCCAAATCTAGTGTACAAGATATACAAGAAAATAAAAAGGAATTTATTAGAGCTCTTCACGATCATTTAAATAAACTAGGCGACCAAAATAATATAGGGTCCACCACTACTGATACACTGACAGTCCCAGAAACCTCGCAATCTTCTTCACGCGTACAGACACTAAGTCGTGATTGTGACGTCGATGCGGGCCTTGAAGCATTTCAAGAGCCTACAAAATACATAAACAAGCTTAATTGGAGACAACCACTCGATATGGTTTCATCTCCAAACTTAAGTCTAGCTAAACCTCTTGCTCAATCCCGTTTTAATGCCTCATCAGTCTACGATTGGAATATAGATGGTAAATCATAATATGTAATTTCGGCTATACTCCAACAAATGACTATGTCTTCTAACGCTTATAAAACTCAAAATGCAACACATGACAAGATTGTAGCAGAGATACCCATTGCTGGTTTCTCAGGACAGTTAAAAGGTTGGTGGGATTATTATCTCACTAATGAGCAGCAATTTAGAAATTCTAAATGGAGTAAAGGTAGATGAAGATAATATTCCTATATTAGACGAGGAAGGTAATTCATAACAAGATGTTGTTTCTAGGTTAATTTTGACGATTTCTCTACATTTTATAGGTGACCCATCTCATTTAAAAGATAAAAAGTCGAACTCCTTCCAAACTTTAGGTGTAGAAAACTTAGTGATTTTCAAAGTTATTAAAATATTTTTTTTAACTAGAATAATGTTGCATGAAGACTCAATCAACCTTTTTGGAAAGAAAAATTCTTAGCAGGATTGCCAAATCTTTTAGGATAAAAGGTCCGAAATAAAATTAGAGAAAATAGCGGAAAACAAGTAATACCTTACGATGAATTTACTTACGGTCAACTAGTCAGCCTAACTTAACTGGAAGGATTAAAAATTTGTCAAGATTTAAAACTCCAAAAACACTTAAAATGGGAGCTAAAGGAAACTAGACTAGAGATAGGAACCTGTTGTCAACAATTTGATATTGACCCAAACAAACCTTATGCAGAACGCTCGGGAAGTTGTAAGAAGCCATTTGATTATAGTTACAAAAAGCCTTATAAAAATTGTAGAAAGAGCTACAATAATAATCGGAAGTTTAACCTAAGGAAGATATTATAAACGACCGATTAATACTGGGCCAAATAATACTAGGTCAACAAATGTGAAGCCAAGGGAAAATTAAAACGCAAAAGATTGGTATAAAATAACACAATGTCATAGATGTAAGAAGATAGGTCATACAGCTAAATATTATAGATTTAATAGAGATTACATGAATTACAATTAGAAAAAGAAATAAGAAACAAGATTTCTAATCTACTAGTTGATTCTTCTGAAGATGATAAGTCCTTTTATTCCTTTCCAAATTCAGATAACGAGTCAAACTTTTCTTCAGAAAATAATAAATCGCTTCAAATTGATAAGCTTATCTCCTCTAGCCAAAGCTCAGATCCAGAAAACGAAAAATATAATAACATGCTTACAAAAGAACAACAATTCCACATAGAAATTCATAAGAATATACAAAATACAGAATTACAAAAGGATTATCTTGACAAGGTTCTAAATACGTTTGAAAAGAAAGAAAATAAAAATACCATACTTCCAAATACTTCTAAAAACACTTATGATTTGACAAATATTTTAGGAAAAACTAAAAATTTTAAGAATAAAGAGGTAACAGTTCAGGAACTGCATAAACAAATGAAGGAAGTAAAAATAGAGTTGAAAGAATTAAAAGGACGCGAAAAATAAGATGCAAAGGCTATAAAATACATAATAGACAAAATGCGTAATAGTGAATAAGCTGAGGACGAAGAGATAGAAGGAGAAGAAAATGAAAATGCGAAGAGCTTCAAAAAGTAGAGAATATAGAAAGGTACCAAAAAATTTTCTTTTCATTCTTAGAGAAATAACATTAAAATTTTCAGAAAATTTTACAATAAACACGTTCACACTATTTGATACAGGAGCCGACTTAAATTGTATAAAGTCGGGCATTGTACCTAAGAAATTTAAGGAAGAAACTAATGAAAGTCTTTCAGCAGCTAATAATTCTAAACTAAATGTTAACTCTAAAACTGATGCATCTGTATTAAACAAAGGAACATTACTGAAAACTTCTTTTGTTCTTGTTAATGACATACATCAGTCGGTCATATTAGGGACACCATTCATAAATCTTATCACCCCTTATGCTATAGGAACAAACGCTATTACTTTCAAAACAAATAATAAAACATTAAAATTTGAATTCTTAGAAAAATCAAAGAATAGAAATTTCAACTCAATTAAAGCATATTCAATTCATGAAAATAGTATTCATAATCTTATCCAAGAAAAGTATTTTCATTTAGAAAATATTAAGAAAAACATCTGCGTAAAAAAGATCGAAAAACAATTAGAAAATTTTGACGTTAAAGAAAAGTTATGCTTTTTAGGATAGAAAACAACATATTGTTGATCTTCCATATGAAGAAAACTTAACTGAAAAATAAATTCCTACTGAAGCTAGACCAATTCAAATGAATCATGAGTTAGAAGAACACTGCAGAAGTTAGATCAAAGACCTGATAGATAAAAAGTTAATCTCACGTTCAAGATCACCTTGGAGTTGTGCAACCTTTTATGTTAATAAAGCATTCGAAATTGAAAAAGGAACACCTAGATTAGTTATTAATTACAAATCACTTAACACTGCCCTACAATGGATTAGGTACCCAATTTCGAACAAAAAGAATTTATTACAAAAGCTTCATTCTTCTTAAATATTTTCCAAATTCGATATGAAGTCATGATTCTGACAAATACAAGGATAGATGTAAGACTACCTTTACCATCCCGTTCGGACATTATGAGTGGAATGTAATGCCATTTGGTCTTAAAAATGCACCATCAGATTTTCAGCGTATAATGAACAAGATCTTTAATGATTATTCGAAATTTTGTCTTGTTTCTATAGATGATGTGTTGATATTTTCTAAAACAATAGAAGAACATTTCAAGCACTTAAAAAGACTTTCCTTTATGTTACCAAACAAAATGGTCTTGTAGTTTCTATGTAAAAAATGAGTATATTCCAAACGAAGATAAGATTTCTAGGTCATTATATATTCCAAGGAACTATCACTCTTATAGAAAGGTCTCTTCAATTTGCAAATAAGTTTCCAGATAAAATCCTTGACAAAACACAATTGCAAAGGTTTTTAGGAAGTCTAAATTTAGTAAGAGAATTTTAAAAAATAAATTTTAGAAATCCCGTTTCTTCATATAGCTGATCCCAATCAACAAAAGGTTGTAGAAATCGATGCTTCAGACATATGTTGTGGAGGGATATTAAAACAAATGCAGGACGGGAAAGAGTATGTTGTCCAATTTACCTCAACACATTGGAAGGATACCCAGAAAAATTACTCTACGTTTAATAAAGAAAGTTTGAGCATTATTTTATGTGTTCAAAAGTTTCAAAGTGAGTTGTTAAATAAAAGTTTTTACTTTGAATTGATTGTATAAGTGCAAAGGAAGTCTTACAAAAGGATGTTCAAACCTTGCATCAAAATAGATTTTTGCACGATGGCAGGCTGTACTAAGTATATTTGATTTTGATATAGAAGTTATTAAAGGAGATACAAATTCTTTACCAGATTTTCTTACCCGTGAATTCCTTCAAAACAGAACAAATGCCGCCGAAAGATAATGTAAAAGGGATTATAAGCCCTGAAAAACCTATGAGCTGGTATGATGCAGTAGTTAGTGAAGAGAGTAGTCAAAATACTTCACTTGTATCTAACCTTCAAATGTCAATACAAGAAACCAACCTTGAAGAACGACTAGTACTTCTGGAAAACCTCTTAGACTCTCCAGAGGTCAGAAAAGCTCTAAAGAAAAAATTCCAACCTGAAAAACTACTCAAACAGTCTGCACCGACAAACTCCTAATATACCATAAGCAAATACCCAAAACCTAGCAATTGTCCCATTTATCCAAAAGTCTGAATATTTCCTAAAATTCTCATGGCAAAATATTATAACCATAGAAGGATCTGCTCCTACTAATGACCCTTGGAAGGTTTTAGAAGAAACCTTTGGGAAAAACAAGTTTTACAAACCATGGAATAACGAAAAAACACCAGAGTTCTACCAGACAATCCTTGAAAGTACCGTCTCCGTCAGCATCAAACACAACTATACAGATGGAAATGTTTCAAACCCATCTTACTCAACCTGTAAAATCATGAATATCATTTCACCAGGAGAATGGGCTTATGAGGTAGACAAACTAATCTCACTAATCCCCGAAAATAGCCACAAGCCATTCTACAAAATCCTGTATAATTACTGGGACTACATGTAAGCCTGGTATAATTGCTTCTTTGTCCAAAGAATAAATAAAGGGCATACGTGGCTTTTCTACTTTGATGGTAAGAGTTGCAATCTAAGTAAATTCCCAAATTGGTGGGCCATGTGGTGGGACCACTTCGGTTGTACACAAGAAATACTTAAACTACAGGTTCAAATTTCGTATGGCATGTTCCGACAACAATACCTACCACCTCCAGCAGAAAGACGGTTCCAACCGATTATACTACTATGTTCAAAGTTTTACTTACCATGGGTTCTCAATTGGACCTTAGAAATTGCTCAACAAAATTCGATTGGTCAAAACTTTCCCCTAGTTCGAAGAAGATTTCGAGTAAAATGCTGGGATAATTTCAAAATACCCACAAGTATCTTGTCACATAACATGCAGGTCTGGATACACAATGCAAATGCCGCAGCAATAATATCAAAACCTGTGACGACCCGGTTAACCAGACCCGGTTAAGGTTCGATCACATACGTGTTATTAATTACATTATTTTATTTTGAGACGGATTGAGTTCGAAAATTAATGGCCAGGTCGTATCTACCGATTGATCCCGAATAAGCGCTAAGTTGATATTCGATATTAAATTAATAAAATAATAATAAAAATAATAAAATAAATATATTTATTTTAAATTTTATACGGCTTTAGTTCATCGTAACAAGTGCCCGGGAATCGATTTCCTAATTTTTCAAAATTTATTTACGAGCTGTTTGGAAGCTAGAAGACGCCAGGAGTATATAATGGCAAAATACCAAAAATGCCCTTAATTGTCTTCTTCTCCAAATATTGCCTTCACGTTTAATCAGCCCCAATTCCACCATTGTCAAGCCAATTCTTCACCACGAAGCTACACCACCGACCGAACCATTTCCTTCGCCGGAAAGCCATCGCCAGCCGCCGCCAAGAATGACGGATATACCCTCCCCCACTGACGCGGAGACAGGTGGCAGAAAACGGGGGATCTGGCGCGACACGCATCGCGGAGCTGAAGAACGGGCCTCGTGGGCCGGCCGACTTTCTCGGCTATATACACTACAAGAAAGAAGGAGAATAGCCACGCTATATAGCGACGAATCGCTTATATATAGCGACGGTTTATTTTATCCGTCGCTATATTTTTTCAACAGAATAAAAAAAAACAAAATTACATTTAGCGACGGATAGACGGATAGTTTTATCCGTCGCTAAGATTCCCTTCTTCTTCAGCAGATCGACATATCAGCTCATAACTTCCATTTTCCCCCAAATTAGCCACTCTCTTAACCAAATCCGTCTTCTTCTTCTCCGTCTGCCGCCGTTCTCGCCACGGCCGACCGACGTCCACGCCTCCTCACTCCACCTCCATCTCTCAAATTGGAATCAAGGTATTTAACGAAACTCTCTCTTGTTTCATATCTCAATCTTGTTTCTGTAAGATTTGAAGCTACTACTTTCCAAAATGTAGCAAATCTGTAAGATTAGGTGGTATTTCTTTTACTTGGTTAATTTTTGAGCTACTTGGTTAATTTTTTAGCTACTTTCTTCATTCTTATTTTATTTTCAAGAAGCCAAGTACTGTTATTTAGATATTAGAGCTTAGTTTTATGAACTTGTAATTATATATGTTACATGGATCCTCATTCAAAGTTAGATGTTCAATTAT
>JAYMSP010004236.1:0-16886 GCA_036897095.1 Plantago elongata
TATATATATATATATATATATAGACGCTCTCCATCTCGGATTCATCTTCTACAGGTCGGATACAAATATTAAGAAAAAGTGAATAAAGTAGGAGATATGATGATAAAGTAGTAAAAAGAATGAATAAAGTAAGACAAATATTGATTAAAGTATAAAATATAGTGTATAAATTATGAGAGAGATTTACCCTATTAGTGATGAGAAAATGAAGTTGTGATGAACTGAACCAAAATGAAATACGAGAATATTTGGACGGAGGAAGTATTTATTAAAGATTTTCATCTAACATTTAAAACGAAAAAAGTGAAAGTAAATGTGAGAAGTAAAATAATGTTAATGGAATGGATCTAGGGAGTCTCGAAACTGTTACATTTACAAGAAAGAGTAAATAACAAATTATGACTACTAGACCATACTACTTTCAATTTAATGACGTCTAATGCATATAAATATATTATACAGTATAGAAAAAACATGGGGCCCCTAAACTTGATGGCCCTCGCACAGGGCCTCCTTTAACCCACAAACTCCAAATTGTATTATGCATTAACTTCACCACCATACTTCTCAATATACTCCTGTTCCACATTAAATAGATTAAAATTGAGGTACAAAGGATGATAACAATTAGATTTTAATTGTCGCTAAACTTAAATTTTTATAGGTTTTTGTAAAATAAAATAAATGTTTTGAGTTTAATTGAGTTTATCTCAACTAAAGTTAGATATCGTCAACTCAATTAATAAGATGGACAAAAGTCTAATTCGGATGTGCGCTTAGTTGTGTGGCAAACTAAAGTTGCAAGTATGATATGGTAAAAACGTGTTATTGTGTCTCACTCCTTAGAAAGGAATTTTAGAGTGGGGCTCCTCGGATGGATTATGTACTATAGCTTTTTCAGAGTGTTCCTCGAGACTTGCACACTTACAATGGGATGTTGGGGTGGGGGGAAGATGTTAGTCAATTTCACATATCTTCCTGGTCGAAGTTTTCCAAAAACATAAAGTTGCTCCTATGGATAGATACACCACAAAGGATTAGATCGGTCGAAGACTTTTAACTGTCGAGGTTCGAGCTGAAAAGCTCTCGGTCCTTAGATGGGATAAAAGAGGTAATTTTATATATGGGTCAGGAGAGACTTTTAGGATATTGCACATGGTCACTTGGGGACATGCCTCTATATATAGATTTTAGGTGGTGGGTGTCACTGTACTTAGACAAGTGTCCACTGTAGAGTGATACGAGCGTATAAAGTACATACACCTTTAGGTCGGAGGTTTCCGATCCTTTACATGGTATTATATTCCTGAAAATTACTAAATATAACATGTCGTATCCAAGATGTTCAACTATTAATTATACATGATCAGTTTTCAGGTCACAAGATCTAATACGTATAATCTAGTTCGGTATAATTCATTTGGATCCGTATGAGTATGGGATATATAAAAACCAACGGGGGCAAAGAAAAGTGTTTTGTTTCCATTTAAATCTAGTTATTACAATTCAAATTGAGTTTTTTTTTCTGCAAAAATCAATTAAAAAAAACACATTTTGAGGGTTGCTACTAGAAAATTGGAAAATTGGCCTCCTTTATATAGAAATCGCACGCGATGACGTAAAAGCGTCTAGAGTCTTTACTATATTATAAAAGTTTGATTATTATATTAATATTAATGAACAAAAAGGCTGGACAAGTCTATTGAAAAGATTCACCATCATTTAGCACACATACCCAACAAGCAAGCACTCTGAGCGGCTGGAAATTTCTTCTTCTCCAACCAACCCGCTAAAGGTAATCTTCCATTTCACTGTTAATTACTGTTTCTTTCTACTCCATTCAATTCCCCCAATTTCCACTGTTCTTCTCGATAATTCGATTTCAATCTTCACGTACGTTTAATTTCTCTAGATTTCTCTTTTCTCTTTTGTGCTACTGTTTCTTCTACCACTTCAATTGCATTTGGTGAACCTGTGTGACTATCAATGGAACTGACTGATACTACTACAGTTAAGAAATATTGGCTAGGGTGTTTCAATTGGTTTCATAGGATAACTTTTTGTCACTTTATGTTCAATCGGTTGATATTTATGCTCATACTATGATTTAGTCATTTGCTTACTAGTGTACTGTAGGATACTGCATTTTGTCTCATACCTGCTGTAGATTTTAGGTTATTGGCTCGACGAACTTAACGCCATAGCTGGTGCTGGATAATAAACTAGCTCATTTGAATCAGCTAATTAATTTACTACACAATTTTACAAAAATAAACTAGCTTATCAGATACCAGCTAGATTATCAACTACTTTTGCTAAACAAGGTATTTCATTGTTGTACTACATCAGTATTGGTTTTATAATAATTTGGTAACTGGAGATGTCTCCAGTTCAGGAATTTTAAGGTGTATTACATTCACTTTTCGTATCAGAATGGTTTTTCAGAGACCCACGCTATTGAAAACTGTTTGCATCCTTTTGTTCCGTTCTGAAAGACAGTTCCTAATGTTTTTATACACTTTGTATTTAGCTTGAGTGATGGCATTGATTTCCCGGACTGGTTCAACACACTGCATTTATTCTGAGACTATACCACACAAGAAAAGACATGATGGAATCAACCGACTTGCTTACTCTATGGACACACCAAAAACTAGTTCTGCTTTCTGCGGTTCCTTGAGGGCCACACAAAGCGGAAATGAAGTGGGACAGAGGAGAGGGCATCGGTTGATTGTTGCTGCTAGTCCTCCTACCGAAGATACTGCTGTTGCAGCAGAGCCGCTCACAAAAGAAGATCTTGTAGGATACCTTGCCTCTGGTTGCAAGCCCAAGGAAAAATGGAGGTTCAACTTCTAGCTCCCATTGGTACTTATAGTTTGCATCTGATTTTTTTTCTTTCTTTCATGAAATCATTCTCAAGTTTTAAAATGGATATACCTGCACAATTTATTATTTTGAACTGAAACGTAGGAAACAATTGTTTCTCATCTTGAAAATGAAGATGCCAATTTCTCATGTTTTCACAATTCTTTTATGTCCTTTGGCAAAAGAGATGAGAATTTGCTCATGTGATGTGACGTTGTTAGTTGTTATGGTTATCTATATTGTAGTCAGTTGGTCACATTTTTTTCTTAGGTTGCAACATTACCCCTCTCCCCACCTTCGCGCTTCTACCAAAATGTTGCCATAATTTTTCATTAATGCACTCTACTTCAATGGCCTTTGAAGGTTGAATTTTGATTGCTTATTTGGTGGAAGAAATGCGTCTGTAGGTGTTGAATTGTTCATTTATTAACAAGGTGTACATCTGTATATCGCTGCGAGTGCAGGATAGGGACTGAACATGAAAAGTTTGGGTTTGAAATGGGGACATTACAACCCATGAAATATGAGCAGATTTCAGAGCTGCTTTACAGTATTTCTGAGAGATTTGATTGGGAAAAGATAATGGAAGGTGATTACATTATTGGACTAAAACAGGTACGACCATTTCTGTGTACATTTTTTTTGCTAAATTATTCTTGTCTTCTTGAGGAACCGGTAACTATTGGACTTTAGGTGATGACAATTACATTTATTTTATTTTGATCTCTGTCCATCTCTGAAACATCTCAGTAATCCACATATCAAGATTTGTTCAATATAGGGATTCTTTCCTTGTATCTTGAATGCCGTTTACACACCTTGCATTAAAATGGAATGCTCCTTTATATTCCTTGATGTTACTCTAAAATAATATAATTATTTGTCAGGGAAAACAAAGTATTTCGCTGGAGCCAGGGGGCCAGTTTGAGCTTAGTGGTGCACCTCTCGAAACTCTGCATCAAACTTGTGCAGAAGTAAATTCACATCTATATCAGGTCAGGACACACATGTTATGAAACTATGGCCCATACATGTCAATTCAGTTGATACCTTTATCTGTTTGGCTTCTTGTTTATGGCATGTAATAACAGCAATACAGTATTCTGGTATTTCTTTGTCATTTAAAAAAATGTTCTGCCTGCCTCCAGTGTTTTTGTAATAGCTTCTGAAACCATGAAAGAAACATATCATTCATCTGGAAATTTGTCTCTAATTATGTGTTAATTGAACTGATGTTGCACATAAGTTGAGAATAATAAAGGACCATTGGTAGATTCTTTACAACTTTTTTCATTACATGAAGTTGGAGCAGTCTCACCTTCTGGTTATTGCAGTTTGATCAGTTCACGTCTTAACTCAAGTGACAAATATTCTACAGGAAGCATATAATTTGCCAAGCTTAAATCACTGTCTTGCTAAGCTGTGATTTATTGTTTACACCTCAGAAAAGTTTGTAGACAAATAATTTTATCCTGTCAAACGGGGCTCCAACAGTTTATTTAGCTTCATGGTTGTTTATACCTGAAATTCTCAGGTCAAGGCTGTTGCCGAGGAGATGAAGATTGGATTCTTAGGAATTGGCTTCCAGCCCAAATGGAGACGTGAAGAGATACCAATAATGCCAAAGGTAATGTTGAGACCAAGATTCATACATATTGTGTTTGTTGTAGAGGGGGAGCAGCAACTTCTAGCTGATACTTAACTACCTTCAGTCCAGCCTACACAAACATTCAGATAATTTTAGGAATTTTTAGTGCACAATCGCTTGGATGAATAGGGGTATCTCCGTTGGCAAGACACGTCATCTCCAACCAATAGGTGCTGGTGGTTTGAGACACATTGGTTGGGTGGAGGAATCCAGCTGCATTTGCTTTAACAAAAAGAAGTACATTTTGTCGTAAGGCTTGTATTGGAAATAAGAAAGTGTCTCTTATCACGTGGTATAAACTACAGTTAATTATTAACTATAGAAGTATCTGATAATAATTGGAATTTAATTTCTTTGGAATCTCATTTAGACATTTTTGTGACTGTATATTAGACATTTTTTTCCCTTGAGGCCTCACTTAGAATATTTGTTGGCTTTGCAACTCCACATCCCACCTCAAGGATTTGTCAACTTGCGAAGCATAATACTCGTTCGTAAGCGAAAGAGAATCATTGGAACAATGTTAAAATTGATTCCTAAGCGAGTGATGATTGTATTTTAGTAGAATTGATGAAACAGTAAAAATCATCAGTATCCCTAAAGATTCTCGTGGCATTTTATGACTATCCAACTTTTACAGTCTGTTCTTTTAGTTTAGGGTTATACTCAACTGACCATTTAGCTTTCTCAGAGCCACTGGTGAATTTTCATTTGATGTGTTGCTCAGAACTTCATAAGCTGCATTTCGTTTTCTAGAGAGATAAATAAGGTGAAATCGTCAAGCATGCATGGCATCGTGATCTTATTTGAACTTACTCTGTTGCAATTTTTAATTCGTCCCAATTTGCTCCTGCAAAGTACAACAGCTTTATCAAATAATATATAATGACCTGCTATTCATATTGAAACATATGATTTGCCTCAGGGAAGGTACGAGATTATGAGAAATTATATGCCAAAAGTTGGATCGCTTGGACTTGATATGATGTTTCGAACATGTACAGTTCAGGTTAGGAACTATTCTTTATTTTGTTTTATCAGACTTTTATAATTTTTATACTTTCGTCGTGGCAGTGAATTATATGGAAACCCTCAGGACTTCCTCTCTGAAGCCTATATCATATGGCTATATGACCATACCAAAACTAGTGTTTCAACTTGTATTCTACAGGTGAATCTGGATTTTCACTCTGAAGCTGATATGATAAGGAAGTTCCGGGCTGGTCTTGCCTTGCAACCTGTGAGTTTTGCATATCAAATTACTGGAAGTTTGTTCAGTTTTGAGCAATCTAACACCATTTTACAACACAGATAGCCACAGCAATCTTCGCAAATTCACCATTCACTGAAGGGAAACCAAATGGTTATCTTAGCATGCGAAGGTAGTTTTCTGTCTTCCTAAGATTTGGACGTTGCCCTTTGTTATGGTGTTGCTCTATATATTGCAAATGTGAAAAATGCACATCCAGTTCAGTCTTTTTGAGGATTTGGTTTAATAATATTGTTTGTTCCTCTGCAGTCAAATTTGGACGGACACTGACAATAACCGTTCTGGGATGCTTCCATTTGTGTTTCATGACTCGTTTGGGTAAGTTAACTTTGAATAGTAAGCTCAGTTTGGGACAACTTAATATTACTGGTTCATCTTTAACCACCTAACTCTGTCCACCCAGTATTTCGTCTATAGATATCTTGAAAGTCATTCACTTTCTTTAATTTAAATATAACTTCATTATTAAGAGATCTACATGCTATTGTTTGGTACAGGTTTGAGCAATATGTAGATTATGCTCTTGATGTTCCAATGTACTTCGTCTATCGGAATAAAAAGTATATTGATTGTTCTGGGTTGTCATTCCGGGTTCTTATCCATCCTTGATTCTTTGTCCATAGATATTTCCATTTTCTGTAATTTTTTTTAATTAATTCATGGGACTCTATAGTTATTTCTGATTATAATTGCTTCAGGATTTTATGGCCGGAAAACTTCCTTCTCTTCGGGGTGAATATCCGAATTTTAATGACTGGGAGAATCATTTGACAACAATATTTCCGGAGGTAATTTTTTTAAATTAATATGCTGAAAAGTGGTATGCAGTCTTCTTGATGGTCTTATAAGTTAAGTGATTTGCTTTTTCAGGTCAGGCTGAAAAGATACTTGGAAATGAGAGGTGCTGACGGAGGACCTTGGAGAAGGCTATGTGCTCTGCCTGCGTTTTGGGTAATTTTTTGCTCGGAATAAGATTTTATTTCCTGCTTGGCGCTTGCTTTTGATGAGTTGCAGATCTATGCATTTACATGTATCGAGTTCATGTATGCATGCATATTATAACCTTGGATAATACCTAATATGTAGGACTTACCTCTGTAAACTGAGTTCTCAAGAGTTGGGGAGTATGTATGAGCATCTGTCGGTCTGTGTATTTTGTTTTTTCCAGATGCATATTTGTAACCTACCATCTATTGTATTTCAGGTTGGTATCTTATATGATGATATATCCCTGCAAACTGTTCTCGACATGGTAGCTGATTGGACTCCAGAAGAGAGGCTGATGCTAAGGAATAAGGTAAAAACTATAGCTGGTTATTGTTCCTTAGAAGTTAGAAGTTAGAACAGTACATACATACTGTGAACTCCTTAAACATCATGCTTACTTTTGCTTATTCTTTCTAAAATCTGTTTTGCATTCATTGTCATAAGACGTGATTTTCTGCTTAAACTTACTCATGAAAAGAGGTAAGAATATGCATATTGTCATACAATTTCAAGTGTCTTCATTAAACCAAGTTTGTGTCCTGCTAATATGGTGCTGAAATTATCTAGCATGTAGCAAGTGTAGATTGTTACATTCTTGTTATGCTAATGCCATGGTTATGACTTGTGAGTCTTACGACTGCCATCTCCAAAATGATGTCCATTTATAGGAGTGAACGTCCTTTAAGTGAAACCTGAACATCATTCTATTCGGAACATGTTTTCAACTACGGTGACATGAATGGCATCATGACATGTTTAGTATTGTTCGACACAATCAACATTCCTGTGTGCTATCCTGCTACTGACGAGAGTCACAACCTAAAACACTTTATCACCTATTGTATGTCATATGAATCTAACGGTTATGATATTGTCTTTAATTGAAAACCTGTGTTGCTTTGTTCTCATTTTGAGCTAATGGTGCAAAGTATTTAACCATTTCCTTTGAGATAATTCTGTTTTGAGTCTTACATTCTACTATGAAGAAACCATTTAATTTGAATCTTTATACAGGTACCAAAGACTGGTCTTAAGACACCATTTCGAGATGGACTACTGAAGCATGTTGCGCAGGAAGTTGTGAAGTTGGCAAAGGTTCCTTTAAAGGCGTTTTTAAATTTGTCTTGGAATAACATTATTTTGGCTTTAAATCAATGGTGTTCAGTTGTCTTCCCAACTATCACATCTGTTTATTAATGCGACATCCATCTTTTTGTAGGATGGGCTGGAGAGAAGAGGCTTCAAGGAAACAGGATTTCTTAATGAAGTAGCAGAAGTCGTTAATACAGGCAAGTATTGCCGAGTTTGGTGTATACCTACCTTTTATCTTTCATCTGGTTCTTATCTTGAAAATTGCTCATATCTTCTGGGCTGCTCAAAGGACTAACCTCTCTTGTTAAAATTACGTACGTCAGGTGTAACCCCAGCTGAGAAGCTGCTTGAATTGTACAATGGAAAGTGGGGACAAAGTGTGGATCCTGTTTTTGAGGAACTTCTCTACTAAAAAGGTGGTTCCTTCCTTCTTGATAAATCATTTGACACAGAATCCTCTCTAGCTCATTCGCACGTACTATGATTTGATATGCGGTTCAGTTAGGCTTGGTTAATCATCTCTCTTATAATAAAAGGATAAACTTAAATGTGTATCCTTGGCACTAGCTTTTACGCACAACGTATGTAAAATAACCTGATGAAATTTCTGTAATGCTATCAGGGGCAACTTTTGTAGTGAAATTTGAAAATGTTTTCTTGAGTATGAATATATAAGCTGTTGGTGTTACATTAGTTCCGTATAATCATCTGTCCTCGTACCCGTCTTATCATTCTAGAATCGACATGGAGTTGACCTATAGGTGATGAATCGGACATAGGATGCTCTCACCTATATTGTGTTGGCATGTGATTGTGCTAGCTAGTGTGCCATGTGGTCTAGTATCCTACCACGTTAGACTCTGCAACACTTGCTGGAAAATATGATGCTATTATTCTTTGGGTCTTTGTCTCATGTTCCAAATCTACAATATACGATGATGAATTATCCTGTGTTTTAATCTTACTGTGATATTTGTCTGTGAAGACATTGGCTAAACTCTAAACTCTAAAGCATTACATACTCCCAGTGGATGTTCGGTTATTTGTTCCCTTTTTAGTCTACGCCGGAGATTGCTTGGCTCTATGACTTGTTCAACTTTGGCCAGTCATGTTCTCCATTAATGACGTGCAACTTTACTTACGATTTGCCCACTTCGGTGTGTTGGCTGCTAAAAGAGATACTGTCCTCTTGATTATAATTCAACTCTTACTGTGATGATCCAATACTAATCGATGGAGCGTTGGCGCCAAGAGATGCTATCCTCTTGATTATAATTCAAATGTTAATTCGCTTTCTTGATATAAGTTGACAACGAAGTGCAGCTCAGTTGGTAAGACAATTTCCCTCCAACTAATAAGTTTGGGTTTCAAGTTATCTTTAGCCGTTTAAAAAAAAAAAATTCCTGATATAAGTTCTGATTGTAACGATCCAACCAATAATCGATTGATCTCTGACACTTAGGGCCGACACAATTATTTATGGACTCATACACAAGTTTTCGGGTGATATGTTAGTCTCATGTGCCAACATAATTCCTTTCTCGTTCGCGCACGTGAACTGGGACACTTAAGATTGCTCTAGAGCAATCACGTTTAACCCAAAATTCTTATAAATTGATTTAAAAAAAAAAATATATATACTTACTATATTTGTATAAGTAACGTTTCCTATCTCTTTAAAATTTATAAATTTAAGTTTAAATAATGGGGTGTTACAATGAATACCTAAATGGGATAATTTTGTATTAGGAATATATTTACCAAATACAAAATTTTATTTTAATGTTAACAAAATCAAATTATTTACTGGTGTGATTAAGTAGTTCATTATTTTGTTAAAAATGCTGATATGTAATTTTAATATAATCTATTTTACGGATACCGGCATCTTTTTGTCAAGTTGTAATTTAAGTATGAGGGGTTACTATCAAGATAACTTTTGCATTACTGTTTGATAATGATTACAACAATAATAAAGCTAGAGAAAAATAATAGTGTGATATCAATCAGTCAAGCTTGTTTGTTGTGAGAGCTGTATGTGAGTGAGAGAGTATTTGTACACAAATGGTTTGCTTCAATAATTAGAAAATTTCCAACCTTTCATTCTTACTAATCACCACCTAATTTCATCTTAAAGCTATACTTTAATCACCTACTGTGTACATTTTCATGCTTAAAACATATTCTTTAATCTTTATGATTAAGACACAATAATTAATGTCGGTTGTCCACCTATTGCATATTTGTTATGTCACAGTATGTATGGTATATATATTCAAGATTTGATTTTACATTCCACCAAATTATAATATGGTCAAATGGCTATTCCGTCCCATACTCCACTGGTGTGACATTATTGGATACACAAAAAAATTTGTGGGGACATATAATTATTTTTTCACTAGTTGTTCGATCTCTACATTTATTTTAACTAATAAACTACTGTCTAATTATTTATCAGCTAATTATATTTTTGTGCTCAATTTAGAACGGTGAATGTATAACGATATTAGATGCCGATTATGTGTGCTAAAATTTTGGAATTTACCACACAATAATACCACATGCATGTACTATGTAATGTATCCTTTCATAATCCAGCTCACATCTTATATACATTGAGTATTTGACATAATTCCAAAACAAACCCACATGAAATTATTAATTGTTATTCCACAATAATTCATATCTCTTGTAGCTAGCTATTACAAAATAATATCAAGGTCCCCATCATATACCATATCACACTCTCATATCTACAAAAACCCAATTTTCATTCATCTCACTTTGCTCATATTGCTAGCCTTAATTTCCACACTGATCATCTCATTTTTTTGAGCCAAAAAAATTCTTTGTTCTTCAACAAAAGATGAGAGAAATTCTGCACATTCAAGCAGGGCAATGTGGGAACCAAATTGGTGGCAAGTTTTGGGAGGTTGTGTGTGATGAGCATGGCATCGACACAGTCGGAAACTATGTCGGTACCACGCCCAATCAGCTCGAGCGTATCAACGTGTATTACAACGAGGCTAGTGGCGGTCGATATGTACCTAGAGCCGTGTTGATGGACCTAGAGCCTGGAACCATGGACAGCCTCCGGACAGGACCATATGGCAAGATTTTCCGCCCTGATAACTTTGTTTTTGGCCAGAACGGAGCTGGAAACAACTGGGCCAAGGGGCATTACACTGAAGGAGCTGAGCTTATTGATTCTGTACTCGATGTTGTTCGTAAAGAAGCCGAGAACTGTGATTGCCTTCAAGGTAATGAATTGAATCATATATAGCTCGAACTCATAGTAATGAATTAGTATTTCATGTGTATGAATTTTGTTGATTTGTGATTGTGCAGGGTTTCAAATATGCCACTCACTTGGAGGAGGAACAGGATCGGGAATGGGAACGCTTCTGATTTCCAAGATCAGGGAAGAGTACCCTGATAGGATGATGCTGACATTTTCGGTCTTTCCATCACCGAAGGTCTCGGACACTGTTGTTGAGCCGTACAATGCCACTCTGTCTGTACACCAACTAGTCGAAAATGCAGATGAGTGCATGGTCCTCGACAACGAAGCTCTTTACGACATTTGCTTCCGCACACTCAAGCTAACAAATCCAAGCTGTAAGTCATGTTTCAATACATCTAGCTTTGCATTTATATGTAGTATAAATAGCTGAAATCAAGTCGAAGTGCGTAGATGTGAATCTTAGATACTTGAAAGAACAGAACAAAACAGAACAGCACAGTGTAATCAACCTGGTCCAGATTGTAGCATATTAATCTAAAGAGAAACCATAATGATCCAGACTCAGCTGCATTTGATTAAGGCATGATCAAAATTTAAAAGTCGATTGTTTAGACTTCTATTTATGCAAATTTAAACATACGTAAGTTGAAACTTACGAAGCAAGATCTTGAATTCGAGTTCTACAATAAGGTGATTTCCACTTCTTCAAAATCGACTTGTAGTGATTAGTTGCAGTGAAATTATTCTCATCTAAAGGAAAACATTAGCTGAATGCAAAAGCTTAAAGATAGACTTAGTGTTTCTTGTAGACATAACAACAAACAATTGGATTGCACATAAAACTTGCCATGCTGCATAATTTTTCACTTGAACATTGACTTAAACACTTTGCGTATTTGCAGTTGGCGACCTGAACCACCTAATCTCCACCACAATGTCTGGTGTAACCTGCTGCCTCCGTTTCCCCGGGCAACTAAACTCAGACCTCCGCAAACTAGCTGTGAACCTAATCCCCTTCCCACGTCTCCACTTCTTCATGGTTGGATTCGCGCCCTTAACTTCCCGCGGTTCCCAACAATACCGGGCTTTAACCATCCCTGAACTCACCCAACAAATGTGGGATGCCAAGAACATGATGTGCGCTGCTGATCCTCGCCATGGACGTTACTTAACAGCCTCAGCCATGTTCAGAGGTAAAATGAGTACTAAAGAAGTTGATGAGCAGATGATCAATGTGCAGAACAAGAACTCGTCTTACTTCGTCGAATGGATCCCGAACAATGTGAAGTCCAGTGTCTGTGACGTTCCACCAACTGGGTTGTCGATGTCATCGACTTTCGTGGGGAATTCGACTTCGATTCAGGAGATGTTTAGGAGAGTGAGCGAGCAGTTTACAGTTATGTTCAGGAGGAAGGCCTTTTTGCATTGGTACACTGGAGAAGGGATGGATGAGATGGAGTTCACGGAGGCGGAAAGTAACATGAACGATTTGGTGAGTGAGTATCAGCAGTATCAAGATGCCAATGCTGATAATGAAGAAGAATATGAAGATGAAGAAGAAGAGTTGGACCATTGATGATCACTGGCTGTTTCTTTATTATATGCATAATGCATGCATGAGAATGATAATAATTTGTTGGTTTTTGATTATGTTTCTTTAATTACTCAATATGTTTTGAGATATGAATGGGTTCGAATTGTGAAAAAGGAAGTGTATCTGTCTGTGTATGTTAAGTTCTAGTAAAGATATTGGTTAATTTATATGTTTGGTTATAATACTGTGTAAATTCTGTTGTATTTCAAGAGCAATGGTATACATTGTGATAAGGAAGAGCCTTCTCAATTCCTATGCAAATCAGCTGGTACGCTACGAAATGGTAGTAGGCTTCGAATAGAAGTTCAGTAAGTTTTGCAACTAAGTACTAACCCTTAATGCAGTTGGAAACTGGTATAGAAGCCACACGTGCGTTTGAGTTTTGTTTCGGTTCGAGATTTTAAGTGCAGTGTGAGGGTTTTTATGTGGTGAGTTAGGTGTGTACTGTGTAGTGTAAGTAAAAGAGAAAGGCTAGCAAAGAGATGTGAAGTTGATTTATCCCACATCATGTAAAATGTGATTGTTTGAAGGTTTATGTAGAGGGATTATGTCCCCGTTGGTAACAAACCAGGAGACGAAGTTATTGGGCTTAAGTAATGTCTTGTACATGGGTTCGGTCCAGGAAAGTCCCCGGGCCACATATTGCAGAGATGCAAGCTCGGAAACGAGACAAGTCTAGCTCAAGGTGGTTTCCTTGATCTCCTTGGGGGGGTGGGGGGGGGGGGGGGGGGGGGGGGGCCTGAGACGTGAGTGGAGCCTTGCACCACCTTTGGTAGACTACTTGGCTGATTGTCACTGCCGCCGCGTGAAGCTTGTTTAACTGAACGGGGCTTATGATCTCCTGGTAATTCTTTTTTTGGGCCTTCAATTTACCAAAAAGTGTATCATCGAGCATTCGAGTGTACACTATACATTTTTATTAATATTGTATATTGAGTGTAACGATATATATTTTTTGTTACATAAGGTATGGACGGACGCAGAAATATATGTGAGGGGTAACGAATTTTTTTACTATAAATTTAATTAAAAAAATTCATTACAATATATTTAGTGTGACGATATACATATTTTTGTTGCATAAGCCAGGTCACTTGCCCTACCCTTTATTTTAGAAAGAAATATGTATATTGTAAAGTTTGCAGTATTTTGACGGTTCGTCCTATCTCATTTAGATTAATTTTTTTTTCTTTTGTCATAAACACACATATATAGTTAATTTATGATTAAATGTCATTATTTGTTAATTGTTTTTTATTATATTTATTTTGTAACAGTTATAATTTTTTAATAATCTCTTAATAAGAATACTTTTTCAATATACGCCCTAGTTAATATTTTATTCTGGCTCCGTCCATGGCCAGAACCTCGTAATGAGAAGTGTCTTTTGATTCCCTTCAAATTTGGTGACATGAGCGGATTCATAAAAAGCCATATGTTTGATGTGGAACTGATTATTCGAAAAATGAGTTGATCTAAACATGTTGTGAAGTGATAAGGTGTGTCTTGACATCAAAATATCTCGTTATTATGGATGAACTTTGAGATTCAATATTTAGTGAGTTCGTATTTTCTTGTTCTCTTCTAGTGATCCGTTTTAGAGACTAATGATAGTAAGAAAGTAATTGATGCTGGATGCATCTAGAGTTGATCATCTTCTATAAAATTTCTGAATCGTGTCCAGACAAGCTTTATTTGATGAGTAATAGTACTGCGTGTAGGGCTGAGTATCGATCCAGGTCCGAACCGAATCGAGCCTGAACCTATATGGCCCAGACCGGTTTTAAAGCCTTTTCTAATTCTGAGGACCGGACCTAAATTGCTCGGTCCAGGCCCGAATTATACAAAAATAAAAATAAAATCGGAATACAGGGGAGAAATTCTGTCTATTTCGAAATCCTTCCTTCCAAAAATATTCAAAATTTTCCAAACCTCAAAAAATATGAGATCGAGAACAGAGTAGGCGGCGGCGGACTTGGAGGTGGAGGCATTGTGGAGGAGGTCGAGCAACATAGGAGAGAGTAGTGGGAACCATGGTGATGGAAGAGATTGAGAATAGAGGAGGCGTGGTGGCGACTGGCGAGGAGACAACAGTGGGTCGTGGTGGTGGAAGAGATAGCGGCGGTCGGCGGAAGAGAGAGCAGTGGAGGCGGAAGGTTTGTGGCGGAGGAGACAACAATGAGGTCGTGGTGGTGGAAGAGATAGCGGCGGAAGGGAGAGTAGTAGAGGCCGAAGGTTTGTGGCAGAGGGGAGGCTCGGAGGTGTGGTGCCGGCCGCCGGGGGTGGAGGAGAGAGGTGAGCAGTGGGTGGAGGAAGGTGAATTGTGGGGTGGGGTACTGGGGTTAGGGTTTTACTAGGAGGAGGAATGGAAAAAATATATATATAAACTCTAATCGGTTCTGTCGGTCCGACATGCAGTTTTTCGGTATTTGATCCGGACCGGACTGAGGACCGAGAAATGCAAAATATGAATACTGAGGACCGGACCTAGTTGGTTTAGGGCTGTCCCGAGGCCCAATTTTTTGGTCCGGTTCCGTTTCTGTTCACCCCTAACTGCGTGGGTGGTTGTATTTGGGTTGTTTCAGTAATTTCTGTTCTATTCACTCCAGTGCCTTCATGACCTCAAGCATTTCGTATTTTACATGCGAATTTAATTGACAAAATTTTAATTGTTTAATTGAATTATGAAATTTTGTTTGAGATGTGTCAAAGGTTTTCTAGTATGTGTAATAGTGAAATGCTGTGTTTGACACTATAGAAGAATGGGTACGGCGATTGCATAAGGACCTAGAGAGGGCTGATTGAGAGTTCCTATGATGTTGATTTGGAACCTATGGTACAATTGGAACCAGGCTGTTCATGGCATGACTCCGAGCACGACTTGTGAGCTAGTAGAGTTTGTGCGCCGTTTTGTAACTCAACGAAACGACCTGATGGATACGCAAGCTATAAAGGCTGCCTTGGACATATCGTGGAAGGGTGTATCTGAGGGGTCTGCGTCGCAAGAAGGGGATGGGGTTGCGAGAGTTCAGTTCCACCACTGTTTTGTCGGAGGAGGGATTCACGCATATAAATGTTGACGCTTCTCTCTTACGGGATGGGTTGAGTGTGTGGAGTGGGGTATTGGGTTTGGATGTATGATGGCTTATTTGCGAGACGTCAAGAAAGGTTTTTGCAACCTCTGGTTCCTCAGTGTGCCGAAGCATATGTAATCCGGACAACTGTTCAGTGGGCGATTTTACAAAGGTGGGAGAAGTTACAAGTTTATTTTGATTGTCTTTTATTAGCTTCTCCTTTTAATTCTTTAGATTTTGAGTTTTCTTGTGTTGACACTGTTTTAGCTGACGTTTGGACTTTATCAGCGCCTTTTAGTCTAGGTTATGTACCGCATGATAAGAATGAGCTAGCTCATAAACTGGCTTGTCGGGCAGTTCGATAGCTATTTGTCAGATTCATATACAAATTTTAATTTTTCTGATGAAAAGAATCATTTCAGTTTGAAGTGCAATGTAGGGCTGCTCATTTCATATATGGATACGGATATCTGCCGAATATCCGTTTTTACGGATCGGATTGATCCGGTCCGTTGACTAACGGATAGTATTTTTTTTCTATCTGTGAAAAACGGATAAAACGGATATATGTGCGGATATCCAATGGATATCCGTTATCCGTTCAATTTTTAAAACATATATTGAAACATAATATAATATGTTTATTTCCCTGTTGCACTAAATGTAATTCAATTTCCTCCGGCCATCATTCTCATTCTTTCAAGCAGCCCACACTTTCACTTCAAGCAGCTCGTCGGTTGTCCACTTCAATCCTCATTTATCTCTTCAATTTTCACTTTTAATTACTTTCCGAGGGCCCTAGTTTATCTTTTAATTGTGATTCTGTTCTAGTGACTATAAACTCCTTTTCGTCGGTCGCCTCCTCTTGTCTCCGATCCTCTCCTGATCTCCTTCTGCAAACCCTTCACTTTTAATGTTTTGTCTATTCAATTTTGTTTTCTGATTCGATTTGTTTGTCTTCTGATTTGATTTTGTTTGTCTATTCAATTTGATTTTGTTTGTCTTATGATTCGCATATGTGATTCAATTTTATTTTTGTTTGAATTTTCATACCTTTGCCAACGTCTATACCTTCTGAGAGAGTATTGTTAATAACAATGGAAGTAATG
>JAYMSP010004237.1:0-16886 GCA_036897095.1 Plantago elongata
ATGGAGGTCGACTTATCCTGTTCGACGATGAGTGGACGAGCACCGGTGAGATAGCTAGTTGTCTGATGATGGTTAGAGACGGTGGAAGGCGATGGATGGTGAAGGTGGATTGTGATGATGGTGACTGATGAGCGATGGTGGATGATCGTTGGTGATGGTGGGTAACTGTAGGTGTCTAGTAGCGTTGATCATATAGCTTGCAAGAGTTGGAGGCGTAAGAGTGATAGCTAGGGTTTCGTTCAACGAGTTTTGGATGATCGGTCTCTAGCCCACCTGCTCCTATATAGTTCCACTGACCGTTCGAGTCTCTCCCCCAATATCGGTGAGGCAGTTGAAGTCTCCTAGTGGGTTGGACCACGTTTCGATCAATTGGAGAAGTAGTGGGTGGTTAAGCTTGTTAGCTGAAGTAGCTTCCTAATTAATGAGGTGGTCCATTGACTAGTTCCGTTGACTAACCAAGCGATGTGAGATGGTCTGTCTACCCACCGTTTGGGTGGCTCCAAGCGTTAGCTCCTGTGGGTTGGTCAGGTGCTAGAGCCTCTATGAAGACTACCAATTGGAGAGCATTGGCTTGAGCTTGACTAATCAAATGGGTTAGACATTGGTTGATCAAGGAGAGATGAATATTTACTGGTCAATGTGAGATGGACCTTGGATAAGCTAGACTAAGCATGTAGGTTAGTGTATGAGTCAAGGAGTTTGATGCTTTGGCTTCTCGAGAAGCGAGAGCTAGCTAGAGATGGATCCTAGAGCTAGAGGATGCCCTTATGGATTGGTCAGGTCCTGGACCAGAGACGGACCTTAGGTAAGTTCACTTCGATGGGTCGACGGCAAGGTGATTAGTGTCAATCACCCCGGTCTCATGGTTAAGTTGACTCTTGGTCCAATGTCTGTGGACTAGACTTCCACTTGCCAAGTCGATGAGTAACTAGAACGTATTCGAGTAATCTCGTGGATCGGCCTGCCCACCTCTAAATGGGTCATAAACGAGGCCTTATCCGGTAGTATTTGGACTAAGTTCTGGACTGGGCCAAGATACGAATTTTTGCCAATGCGGTTTGTCCCAACTCTCCATGCCGAGTATCTCTAGTCGAAGAGTAGAAGGGCTAAGTTACTTAAATTTGATGCACGTGAATGTCACGTTTGTCGAGATAGAAATGCGTTCCTGCTTCTCGATTTAATTTCCTCTCGATTCCGTGAATATCAATCTTGCTTCTTGCTCTTGACTTCCTCTTTGACTTTGTGAATGCGTCGGGACTTATATTTTTATCGCCCTTCCCTTTTAATGAATGGACTCGAGGTTGCAAAAGAAGATGGAACAATTTTGATAGTGTGGGAATCCCCTTCACAGGTTGCAAGAAAAAGAAAAATGGAATTTCAAGAAGAAGTTGTAGCTCCAAAGGTTTTGGGATCTGGTCTAGAGGATGTGTCTCATGTGTACACCACTTTCTTGGATAGTGAGAGTGTTGGGACTGTATTCCTTGTTGGGAACGATCCCGCTACTTCATTTACTGAAAATTCGTTGTCCCAGTTCAGAGTCTTCTATGATTTTCCTAGAGATGGGATGGTGCTTCCTCTTCCTTCTCAGAGGTCGCACCATGATGTAACATGAATGATTGCAATGTATGAAGTCACTTTCAAGCTGGGGCTGAAGCTTCCCCTCTCTCCTTTCAATACTAAGGTGTTCGAGTCTTACAACGTTGCTCCAGACCAGCTAGCGCCTAACTCATGGTGAGTACTCCTTGTGTTGGATTCATCACTTTGGAGTGAGAAAAATATTGATGTTTCTGTCGGGGTTCTCCATCATGTCTATCACCCGAAAGGTCAACTTGGCGTTGAGAAATGCCGAGTTATATTCTCCAAAATCGCACACCAAGATCCGTTAGTGTGTCTCAGTGGAAGGAGCGATGATTCACATTGGAAGGGAAGGTACTTCTAGGTGAAGAGGAGTCTTTTGTTTGATCCGACTTATGCGGGGAGTGCTTGCTCGAGCTAGAGGAACTATGTTACACTTTGTTTCTAAACTTGCATCTTCTTTTTGTTTGGTTTTGTCCATAAATCCTAGGGACGCCAGGGTGAAGAGTAGTGACGAGGAGAAGGATATTGCTGACCAGATTCAGAAAATCCCGATGGCAGAGAGGTCATGGAAGCGTTCATCTAAGGATACCATGGTTGAGGTTTCTGGAGAGAGCCTTGATGTATTAGCACCCATAAGGCGTGGAGGTAACTTGATAGTTTGGAGTTTAGCTTGATTTGGAAATTTCGTTTGTTCTAGTTTGAGTTAATTTTGATTTTGAGGCCCCTTTTCTCTTTTGATGTCGATGTTGGTAGTTCGCATGTTGGGAGGTCCGGGGTGGAATCACAAATTGTTATCCATAACGGGTTGGACAATATCCTCCAACGTGTTGAAAAGAGGAAAAGAGTTGACATGAAGGTGGTCTCGAGGGAAGTCATCAGAGGTGACGAACTTGGAGCTTCTAGTCGCACTCCACCGAGACTTTCGAATACTATGGTTGAGCCTGTGACTTTTCGACTGATTACATCGGGGTGCCTAGCTAAGACTGTCATCGCTTTAGGCGAGGGTGCGAGTCTATTACTGGAGCGTTCGACATTTCACATTGACAAGCTTTCTATACATGATGCTAGAGAGGTGCAAAGAAGGAAGCGTTGAAGTGGACTTATCTTAGACTAATAAGGTCTTAACTCTCTACCTTTTTGACTTTTTCAACATTGCATGGCCTTTCAATTGATGTTTGACTAACAATTTTATTTTTAACCTCTAGGCTCTTCAATCTGTGATGTGCTTGAGTCAGCGTGTGAAGGTCGCCGAGGCAGAATCAGATGATACAATCAAAGAATGATGGTTTGCTCATGGACCTCAGGAAGGCTAATGCGAGGATCAAAAGCGCTACTTGAAAGGAAGAGAGTTTCAAGAAGGTTGTAGCCGCATTGGGACTCAAGAAGAATAGGTCTTTGGAGCTTGTGGATGCCCTTGAACTTGAGAGGACAAGGGTCACGGAGCCTGAGGGTTTTCTCGGGCTTGAAAGGGCGAAGTCATTGAGGCTTTTTGATGATGGGCAGATGATAGCCGATAAGGCAATCATGAGGACAACTCTCAAATTGCTTCTGAAGATGAAACATGGGGAGGTTGGAGACAGTGACAAGCAAATTCGGGATTTGGCATCTTACTATTTGAAGTCTGGGGAGGATCCTAAGATAGTGATTGGAGGTCAACCTGTGGACGATGCTAAGCTCAGTGGTTTAGACCAGGTGTAGTCTCTGTTGTGGTTGCATGGATCTTAGTAGATAGATTGTGTTATTTTGCGTAGATGTCGTTGTGTCTAGGCTATTTTGCATGAGGACTATGCCTTGATTCATTTTGTTTGTATGGCATTTCATTTTTCTTGTGTGATATCACTTGGACCGGTGTTTATTCACACTAGAGCGTTTGGAGAGCTTTTGTGTTCATGTTACATCATCCTTTAAAATATTGTTGTTTCGGGAGGAGTCAGTCTAAATTCTTCTTTGTGATTGAAAAGTTCGTTTAACCTCTAAGAGCTTGATGAGAGCTTAATGGTAGTCCTCAATGAGCTAAAAAGTACTCCCTGAGAATGTGATGCGAGCTGGGGCGTAGTCCTCCATGGGATCAAGGGCTAGTTCCCAATGAGCTAGCAA
Organism: Plantago elongata; assembly: GCA_036897095.1. Lineage (NCBI taxonomy): Eukaryota > Viridiplantae > Streptophyta > Magnoliopsida > Lamiales > Plantaginaceae > Plantago > Plantago elongata. Next base: position 3,676 of record JAYMSP010004237.1, read on the forward strand.
GTAGTCACCAAGGAGCTAAAAAGGAGTCATCCAAGAGCTCACAAGCACTCAACGAGGAGCTAACAAGGAGTCATCAAGGAGCTCACGAGGAGTCATCAAGGTGCTAACAAGAGCTAACAAGCACTCCTCAAGGAGCTAACAAGGACTCCACAAGGAGCTAACAAGCACTCCTCAAGGAGCTAACAAGGAGTCATCGAGGAGCTAACAAGTAGTCCTCGAGGGTTTGATGCAAGTTGAGAATTACTTCTCCGAGTGTTTGATGAGGGCTCGAGAGTAGCGCTCATGAGCTAAACATTAGTCTCCCGGGAGCCTGATGCTAGTCGAGGAGTATTTCTCCAAGTGTTAGATAGGAGCTCAAAAGTAGCGCTCAGGAGCTAATCATTAGTCTCCCGAGAGCTTGATGCTAGTCGAGGAGTACTTCTCCAAGTGTTTGATGGGAGCTCGAGAGTAGCGCTCAGGAGCTAAACATTAGTCTCCCAAGAGCTTGATGCTAGTCGAGGAGTATTTCTCCAAGTGTTAGATGGAAGCTCAAGAGTAGCGCTTAGGAGCTAAATATTAGTCTCCCGAGAGCTCAATGTGCACTTGAGAGTAGTAGTTTTCCAAGAGCTAAGTAGTTTCCTAGGACTTGATGAGTGCTGAAGAGTAGTCTCTTAAGATCTTGGTGGGAGCTCGAGAAACACTTGATTAGAGCTTCAGAAGTGCTTGCGAGATCTTTGCTCTCATTTGTAATCGCCTAGTTTGTTTTGGTGTTGCTCTCGTGGGGGCTAGCTAGGTTGGCGAGTTTGTTTGGAATGTGACTTTGTGGGTCAATGGTATGTCTTGTGCTATTGTTGCGTGATGAGTGTAACAAACTCGAATGAATCATATGTGCGTGATGATAGACACACCCAAACAATCAATCAAAAAATAGTTTTCTTGAAAGGTAAGACATACAAGACAGACATGTTTCACATATGAAAGGCATACATGGTCACAAATAAATTGTCACATGAATCCATTATGAGTAAAGTCTATTAGCAAGCATGTGTATTAGTCGTTATGGGGTCAGGTCATACTGAAAGAAAGGATGATTAAACATGCTCATGCGTGATGTATCTTATTAGTCTGACTTTAGACATGTAACTGACTAACCTCTGCGGGATCGCTATTGCTTGGTGATATCATGCATAGTGGTTTGTCCCCCAGTTCAAGTACTGGTCTGAAGGAGTAGTGCTCGAACTCTTGCGTGCGAGATGGTGTTATGCATCATAAATTGTTCGTCCGTCCTTCCATTTGCCTTCAATATATGATAGGTTGTCCACTCTTTCGAAGGCGCTTGTTGGTCTTATCTACTTGCCTTCTGATAGTTCACCTTATGATGAATCTGCAATCATAAGCATGGACCCTCTTGGAGGGGGAGGCGTGTTGACCGACTTGCCTAGTCGGGTTAGGTGACCGACTAGCCTCTGGTCATGTCAGTTGTTGAGAGAAATCAATCTCTGAAGGCATTTTTGATCATACCTTGGTTTGTCCCCCAATCTAAGTGCTGGTTTAAAGAATTAGTGCTTGGACTCTTAGCACTAAATCTCACTTCGTCTAGTGGACTTTCTTCCACTCCAATAGTGAGGTAGAAGGACTGGGACTTGGATCTTAGATTGTATCTGTCTGCATCTCTATGTATGGTGTAATCATCAATTTTGGAAGGCTTGGTGTTGTCGACCCATGGAGTTTGTTCTAGTGTCTCATAAATTAAGCAAGACTAAGCCAACCAGAATAGATGTGAATCCATGTTTAATTGTGCTCAACCTATTGGATGGTTTGGGCTATTGAGCTATGTGCTTCGATGATCACTTGATGTAAGGTATGCCACATGGACACATTATGCATGAGATGTTAGCCAGCAATATGAGTGGAATTCACCCCCTTGGAAAGGCTGGGGGGGGGGGGGTAGTAACCGACCTTCCTAGATGGATTAGTTGACCAACTAGCCCCTGATCAGGTCGACTGTTTGTTTTGAGAATTCAATCTCATATGTTCACAGAGTGATGGTACCTGGATGATGAGCGGTTGGAGGAGCAACATGGAATGGTGATGGGTCGTATGCTTGACCCCCGTGCTCCTGAAAAATGTCGTGGATGGGGAGAGGGGTGGGGCGTTTAACCCGAACTGCCAGTCGGGTTATATGATAGAATTGTCCCTAGTCAATTTGGGTGTTTTTTGAAGAAAAAATTAAAAAAATGTAACAAAGGTGTTAAAAGAAGTACCTCTTTAGGTGGATGGCGTTCCAGCTGCTATGGATAGGGCGACCAACTGTGGCTTGTAGCTTGTATGCATCGTTTTTCACTACCTTTATTATTTTCTAAGGTCCTTCCCAATTAGGTCAGAGCTTCCCATCGACAGTTACCTTGGTGTTTTGGAACACTCGTCGGAGCACCCAATCTCCTTCCTTGAAGGTTCGGAGGCGTATGTTTTTGTTGAAGTGCTCCGCGGCCTTGTGTTGGTATGCGACGTTCCTGATCAAAGCTCTTTCACGAAGCTCATCAATTGTGTTAAGCTCGTGCTATAACTCAACTTCATTGTGTTGTCATCAACCATCTCATATCTTGCAGTTGGGAGATCGAATTCAATTGGGATTACGATCTCAGTTCCGAAGGTGAGGCTGAACGATGTCTCTCCAGTTGGAGTCCTTAGAGTGGTGCGGTAGGACCATAACACTGCTGGTAATTTGTCCGACCAAGGCCCCTTCGCAAGTTTGAGCTTTTTCTTCAGACTATTCATGATAGTTTTGTTGGTTGCTTCGGCTTGCCCATTTGCTTGAGGGTATCTTGGGGTGGAAAATGTGAGTTTGATGCCCCATTCTTTGCAAAAGTCTTGGAACTCGTAGCTTATAAATTGAGGACCATTGTCTGTGACAATGTCCTTTGGGACTCCAAACCTGCAAATGACATGTTTCCACATAAAAGTTTTTACTTCGTGATCCTTAACCTGTGTGTAGGCTTCAACTTCTACCCATTTGGTGAAGTAATCCGTGACTGCAAGCATGAATACTGGCCAGGAGCTTTGGGGAGCTTCCCAACTATGTCCATCCCCCATTTCATGAAAGTCCATGGGCAGATTGATGAGTGTAATTTATCTGCGGGGAGGTGGATGACTTGGGAGTGCCTTTGACATGGATCACGCCTTCTAACAAAATCCTTGGAGTCAGCCCTCATGGTTGGCCAATAGTAACCCATTGTGATTACTCTGTTTGCGAGGCTTCTTGCTCAAGAGTGACTGCCACACTCACATGTGTGCAACTCAGTTAGAATATATTTGGCTTCACTATTAGTCACACACCTGAGCAGGGAACCTGAATAGGATCTCTTGTAGAGTCGTCCGTCGAGTAGCATGAAACGGGTTGCTTTTGCTTTCACTCTTCTTGCTTTACTTTTGTCCTTTGGTAGTTCTCTACTTGACATGTACATGTTATTGAAGTCATCCAAGTTGGTTCAGTGGTTATTTCAGCTATTGACTTGTCGATGCATTCATCCTTCTATGTTGTAGGCCATTGAATGTAGACTAGTGGGATTGTCATTGGAGTTGTGGTGTTGATGGCTGCTCCAATGCTTTCTAGTGCGTCTGCATGGCTGTTCTCTGTCCTTGGTACCTGCAAAATAGAGAACTCCTCGAAGGAGGACTGCAACTCCTTGACTAGCTTAAGGTAGGCAGCCATCTTGGTGTCCCTCGTTTGATAAGTCCCGTGTAACTAATTAACCACCAACTGTGAGTCCGACTACACCTTAAGATTTTTTATGCCCATACCGCGAGCTAGATCGAGGCCAGCTATAAGTGCCTCATACTCAGACTCGTTATTGGTTGCTTTGAAACCACATTGGATGGATCTATGGACGGTGTCTACATCCGGTGAAGTGAGGACCATCCCAAGTCCACTGCCATTGCTATTACGAGAGCCATCGACTGAAAGCTTTCATTGTCGGTTGCCCTTCTCTTGCAAATAAAATAATTCTTTCTCTGATTGACTTAATTTGGTCGGAGCAAAGTCCACTATAAAATTCCGAGTGCCTGCGACTTGATTGTTGTGCGGGTTGGAAGGAGACATCGTACTCGCTGAGCTCAACCGCCCATTGGAAAGTCTACCAGAAGCCTCAGGTTTATGCAACACATTGCAAAGTGGAAAGCTGGTGAGGACTATGATTGAGTGGCACTGGAAGTAAGGGCGTAACTTCCTTGTCGCAGTGACCAATGTGAGGGCTAGTTCCTCCAACTGACTGTACCGAGTCTCTGCATCTAGTAGGGACTTACTCACATAGTAGACTAAGAGTTGGTTTACACCTTCTTCTCTGACCAAGACGCCGCTTAGTGTTGTGTCAGAGACCGCTAGGTAGATGAACAAAGGCTCTCCAACCTTAGGCTTCAAGAGTACTGGAGATGTGGTGAGGTAACGCTTGATATGTTGTAAAGCGTCCTCACACTCGTCTGTCCACTGGAAGTCTTTGCTTTTGCGTAGTGTGTTAAGAATAGTTGACACTTCTCATAAGACTTGGGTATGAACCTACTAAGCTAGCCTCCCAATTAGTTTCTGCATATCTTTAACACACTTGGGGGAAGGATGTTAGCAATAGAACAATTTGATCAAGGTTAGCCTCAATACATCTTTGTGTAACCAAACACCCAAGGAATTTTCTAGAGAAGACTCCAAACGAGCACTTGGTAGGATTCAGCTTCATGTTGTACCTGCGGAGAACCGAGAAGGCTTGGCGGAGGTGGTTCAAGTGTTGGTCGGCTACTAGTGACTTGACCAGCATGTCATCGATATACACTTCCATGGTGCCCCCAGCATACTAGAGAACATGCGGTTGACTAGGCGCTAGTAGGTGGCTCCTACATTTTTGAGTCCAAATGCCATGACCTTGTAGCAGAAAGAGTCCTTCGGGCATGCTTTATTGAGGTCAGTGAAGTCGATGCACACCCGCCACTTGCCATTCTTATTCTTCAATACCACAACATTAGCTAGTCAGTCTGGATAGTGTTTTTCGCGGACTGACCCAATGTCCAACAATTTTTTGGACTTCTTCATTAATGACCTTGTTTCGCTCTGGAGCGAACTTCCTCCGTTTTTGTCTGACTGGTAGGTAGTCTGGATCGACCTCAAGTCTGTGAGTGATCACCTCTGGGTCGACTTCTGTCATATCTGCATGTGACCAAGCAAAACAATCATGGTGAACCTTAAGAAAAGTGCTAAGTTTTTCCCTTATCTCTGGCCTCAACCTTGCCCCAATTTGGACTTTATGGTCTGGATGGTCTGGGTGTATCTGAAGTTCATCGAGCTCTTCCATCCTGGGTTGGTCTGGGTCGACTGGGGGGTTGAGTTGTTGTAATTGCTATAACTCGGCCGCCTTTGGCTTCAAGGCTTTTATGTAGCATGTCCTTGCGTCATGTTGTTGTCCGAAGGTCTACTTCACTCCCCACTTGGTTGGGAAGTGAATCACTTGGTGGTAGGTTGGAGGCACCGCTTTCATCTCATGAATCCATGGCCTGGTAAGTATCGCGTTGTAGCTCAACGGGCTGTCAACAATCTAGAACTTTGTTGGTAGGTTGACACCCTCTGCGCAGACGGGTAGGGTGACACTCCCAACCGTGCACTTTTGCTCTCCACTGAAGCCATACCAAGTTTTCGGTTAGCGGAGTATTACGGACTCATCTAAGCCCATCTCTGTAAGAGCATCTTGGAAAATGACATTAGCAGAGCTCCCATTGTCAATGAGAACCCTCTTCGTAAAACAATTTGCAATAAGAATTGAAATCACTAAAGCATCATTATGATGACTAATTAGTTGCTTAGACTCTTGGTCTGAGAAGCTAATAGTCAAGTCAGACAATGAGGTGTCCGATACTCTGCGAGCATTGAGCTCAGGCCTTACAGTTTGCCTATTGTGGCGCTTTGGCGCAGAGTATGAGACGCCACAGATCTCTGACCCCCCATAGATGACATTGATTACCTTGTTGGTCTGAGGGGGCTCAGGTGGATCAGTGCCCTACCGACCGGCGATGGTATTTTTACCTTGTCAGAGAGGTCCTCCGTCAAGTGCCCTCTCTTTAGAAGCTCGGCTACCTCTAGGGGTAGTGATATGCACTCTGACGTTGCATGTCCATGATCTCCATAGAACTCACACCACTTGTTGGATTTTCTTTGATCTAGAGGTGTTCTAAGCTTTCTTAGACATTTGTCTCGGTCACCCATGCTCTTCATGACCGCGACACACTCCTCTGGTTCAATGCTGAGAGAGTAGTTCGGAGGTGGTGCTCGGGTATCTGTCCTCCTTGACTAGACTGGACTACGAGGTTGGTTCACAATAGGTCCATGTCTCCTTTCAGTTGAGTATGGTGTATCATAGCAGTCAGGAGCCCTACGTTTGACTCTTCTGTCAGGTTTGAGTTCCCTTCGAGCACTCTGACTCGACGTGTAAGGTCTGGGCATCATCATCTTCCCATTTGATCTTTGTCCAGGCTTTGGCAAGCACATCCTCCATGGTTCGGCACGGATACATGATGAGTTCCATGTACAACCTTGAGTTGGGTGCAATCCTTTGTGGAAGGCGTTGACAGTTGTGCCCTTGTTGCAATTAAGTATGGATACCTTCTCCTTGTTAAATCTTTCCACGTACTCCTTGAGAGACTCGTTAGGTCTTTGTTGGACGCCATATAGGTCGTCGGATAGTTTCAACAATTTACGACTACTAGCGAATTGCTCAACAAAATAATCTACTAACTGGGCAAAGGATGAAATAATAGTATTAGAGAGGTTTGTGTACCATTGGAGTACTGGACCAATCAGACTCGAGCCAAAGCCCTTGCACATACAAGCTTCACGGAAATTTCTTGGAATGGCTATGGTGAACATCCTTTGCTTGTATTGTGAGACGTGGTCATCAGGATCCGTCGTCCCATCGTAGAGCTTCATACTTGGAAAGATAAATTTGATGGACATTTCCACCATTGCAATGGCATCCACAAAGGGTGAGTCAGCGAAGCTGTTAGGCAAGCTCTTCTTGATAGGAGCAAGCACTCCAGGGATCCTCTGGACCATCTCTTCCAAGCTCACTAGCTTTGAAGCTAGCTCCTCATTGCTGCTTCCATAACCTGCAGAGGGGGTTAGCAGATTGTCTACCTGACTCATACCTTGAGGGTGTTGCTTTGGCCGCTCATTAAGCACCCTTGAATGAGACCATCTGTTGTTAGTCACCCGAGTGACTTCAGGAGCTGATCTTGGCAGAGTGCAATGACTGGAGTTACAGGAATCACCCCTTCCATCTCCTCAAATGTTAGTCGGTGAGCCTCAATGGTGTTACGTGGTGGGTTTTCCACTCTAGTGTTCTGAGTCTGTCGGTATGGTGTAGGAGCCTCACATAAAACGATGGACTCCACTTTTTCCTTTGAAGCGACGTTCTCTTCATGGACATAACGGTTCTCATCCTCAGGGAGCTTGATCTTTTGGGAGTTCTTTTTCATCTGGGCTGCCAAGGTCCTGATATGAGTGACTACGTCCACCTGCTCAACCTGTTCCAGAACGGGTTCGTCGGAGTGAGACATGATGATCGCTTAGCGTGTAAAGGTTCGTTGCTACTGAATTGCCTCTTTTGATAGTCGGGGCCCCTCGGTGGGCGCCAAATTGTAGACGTTCAAAAATTTACAATCGAATTTGGTTGAACGAATTGGGTGGCACCGGCAACCTGCAAGGCAACAAGCACCAACCTAGAGACGTGAGATACCAAGGTGACACCAGTGTCCTGCCGACCGTAGGGACTCCAACGCTCAAGTGAGTAAACTGATGGAGGATAAACAAAGCGATAAAGAGAGAGAGAGAGAGAGAGAGGGAAGGAAAGAGGGGGGGGGGAGAAGATGAAGATCGACTTATCATGTTGACGGTTCGACGATGAGTGGACAAACACCGGTGAGATAGCTAATCGCCTGATGATGGTTAGAGACGGTGGAAGGCGATGGATGGTGAAGGTGGATTGTGATGATGGTGACTGGTGAGCGATGGTGGACGATCGTTGGTGATGGTGGGTGACTGTAGGTGTCTTATAGCATTGATCAGATAGCTTGCAAGAGGCGTACGAGTGATAGCTAGGGTTTCATTCAACGAGTATTGGATGATCGGTCTCTGCTGCTATATAGTTTCACTGACCGTTGGAGTCACTCCCCCAATGTATGTGAGGCAGTTGAAGTCTCCTAGTGGGTTAGACCACGTCTCGGTCAGATGGATGCGATTGGGTGGTTAAGCTTGTTAGCTGAAGTAGCTTCCTAATGAGGTGGTCCATTGACTAACCATGCGAGGTGGGACGGTTAGTCTACCCACCATTTGGGTGGCTCCAAGCGTTAGCTCCAGTGGGTTTGTCAAGTGCTAGAGCCTCTATGAAGACTACCAATGGGAGAGCATTGGCTTGAGCTTGACTAATCAAATGGTTTAGACATTGGTTGATCAAGGAGAGATGAATATTGACTGGTCAACGTGAGATGTACCTTGGATTAGCTAGACCAAGCATGTAGGTTAGTGTATGAGTTAGGGAGTTTGATGCAATGGCTTCTCGAGAAGCGAGAGCTAGCTAGAGATGGATCCTAGAGCTAGAGGATGCCCTTATGGGTTGGTCAGGTCCTGGACCAGAGATGGACCTTAGGCAAGTTCACTTCAATGGGTCAACAACGATGTGATTAGTGTCCATCACCCCGGTCTCATGGTCAAGTTGACTCTTGGTCCAGTGTCTGTGAACTAGACTTCCGTTAGCCAAGTCGATGAGTAACTAGAATGTATTCGAGTAATCTCATGGATCGGGCCTGCCCACCTCTAAATGGGCCATTAACGAGGCCTTATCCGTTAGTATTTTCACTAAGTTCTGGACTGGGCCAAGATACAAATTTTTGCCAATACAATAGTATGAGGTTCATCTAGCTCTTAAAATCACTAAATGGACTATTGAGCGGAGTTAATGTACAATCAGACACACTATAAATATTTAATCTAATGCATCCCATGAAAAGAGTCGTATCACGTATATAAGATTCGTATTTAAAAATCATGACTCTTAATAAGTGACGCAAATTTGAAAGGGATCACAAATGGGGTGCGTCGTATTTTCGTTTGAAGTACAAATTAAGTGTCGTAATTTTAAAATTACGACTCAAAGTTAGGAGTCGTATTTTTTCCTTCTTTGAGTTAATTTTAATGCCTTTTTTTTAGTTTATTTTTACAACTCCTATAAAGAGTCGTAAAATTTAAGAGTCGTATTAGATCAAATGTCTTGTAGTGACACGTACAATAGAACACTTATCAGAATAAGCTTTACTGTAAAATCGGTAGAAGTGAACAAACTAAGACAATGTTTCTCCTTTTTAGTGATAAACTTACACTCCACTCATATGCTCCAACAAGGTATTTTCAACGAAACTACTTTTTACATAAAAGGGAGAACTTCGTGCTTGATAACAGTAACTTAAGCCTGTTGAATATCACACCATTCAACGAGACAACAACTATAAGGAAATGCAAAACCCAGATGAAGGATAGGTAAAGTGGATTAGTTAAAGGAGATGGTATTACTTAGCCTGTGAAGCTAGAGTATAGGCTCAAGGTGTACGAAATTAGAAATTTTAGGTTAAAAGGGTTTAATTAAGCATATTTTGTAATGGGATCTCAAAGTATCTTAATTAATCCGAGTTCTTCAAAGACGGACAATGTGGATTAGTTGAATGGTCATGTTTTTATCTTTTTTTAATCTACTTTCAACATAATTTATGCTTGCAGTGCTTGTTATAAATAATTAAATATGCACATTGTTTACTAACACTCAGCATAACTATGCAATTAAGTATTCCACCCCAACCCCCCCCCCCCCCCCCCCCCCCTACTTCAACCTTGTCTTTCCAGGGACCAACAAATTCTTCTTTCTCCGAGTTTCACTGAACTAAAAAATATGTTGTTTCTCCTCCTCAGTGCTTTCCTCCTTGTCAACTTTGAATCACACTGTTCATAATAATGGTGACATGTGCCGGTAAATTGGTTATGATGTTAGTTTTCATTGCGTTTATAGTTCCCCGATGTAGTTTGTTCTTATCACTTGGTTGTTGCATCAATGATGTCAATCATTTTCTCTGCCTATCTTGTCATCACATAACTTGGTCGAGAATCTTGTCATGTTCATCAACTCGTTCGCTTAGCCCTTTTCTATGGATTGTTTGTCAAAAATTAGTTGTGATGGGGTTGGTGTCACAGTGGAGGTATCAGGTTCAAACTGTTGTTATTGGCACACTTTAGAAGACTGGCATCACGAATGAATGATGGATGGATGGCAATTGATGGAGCAGATCAGTGGACATGGATGGAGGAGGCTGGTGTGGTTAAGCTTAGGTTTAAGGTTTTTCATCAAGAGCCCTTGAACTTTTAATAACTTTTAATTAGGCAACAACAACAACAACAACAACAACAACAACAAGAAGCTATATTCTCAGTCTTATTCGATTTGGATCGGACCTATAATAGAAAAGGTTAAAAATCTTGAACCGAAACGGGTTAGAGCTAGATCGAAATTTGATTTTTTTGGTTAACTTCTAGTCTCGAGGCATTTCATGCTCAACCCAAGCAACAAGGCATCCTTCCTATTTTAATTACACGGTTTACTTTCCGGTATCATGCTCTTTCAACTCGAGTTGTAATATTATAATAGAACACCAAAAATCGCATATATTTATTTAGTAACTTAGAGCAGTTGATGTGTGTTTTGTAAACATAAATACACACTACTTGGAGTGCTAGCTCATTTCTGGCACATTTGAAGCGCTTGATAAGAGCTAGAAGGATGTGATGAGTCGTTCAAATAGTCCATTTGTGTGAGTGGTGAACTGGTGATTATCTTAAGCACGAAGTTCTGATATATTATGCATGTTTTTCCAAGATGAAAGTTATAATATTGTGAATGACGCTATCTACTCCTCTAGGATATGAGATGTTGTGAGGTGCTTCGGTTGACATAGAACATAAGATTGCAGGTAAACCCATCATATATATCTATATACCACATATGATGTACCATATTCAAATATTATCGTTTTAGTCCAATTTAACATATAAAGTTTGGTTCATTATATTTTGAAATTCAAGGTACATTTAAGCCACTTGACGAGATAAAGTTCTCAATCAATTTTGATTGGAGATAGTTTCTTATACCCGTTTATTTTGTTATGGACATTAATAAGAGTTAGTGACATTATCTCTCACTCATCGGCATCTACCTCCCCTCACATGTAACAAACAATCATAAATTGTAAGTTAAATGTTACTTCTTTCTTGAGTTACCATTAGGAATGGATTGGAGGTATTAATCTGCGACCTTGAGGGTAATACATATGGCACGAGGGGTTATTTTCGATGCAATGTTGAAGTAATTAGATCATGCATCTTGTCACATTATATAGTGTTGAATGTTGGAAAATATGAAGAAAAAGTGAAGTAAATAATGCTTTGAGAGGTGTATTTACATTGAGACCATTTCTTAATTATTTGTTAATTAAGAAGATAAAATATATTTATGTAAGCCACTCTGTAAGAGTTTCAGATTAATATATTATTTGCCCAAAATGGACATTGGGTTAGTGAGGAATAAAATGCTCAAGTTAGAAGGTTGAGTAGATTTGTCCCACATTGTTTAAGTCTCTAGTTTATAATTTACTAGCTCCTACTTGTTGTTCAAGTTGTGTAGCAAGGTAAGTTGAGAGTAAATCCTGACCAGATTTATACATGAAACTAGTGGACTAGTATGCGAATAGGTGCGCGCGAATCTGACACACAAGTTGGAACCGAGCTAAACTCTAATGGGTTAGCCCTTGTGAGCTACGTTTTTGTTGGTTCAACTACTTCAACTTTTGAGAAGCTTTTGCTTCAAGTAGAAATTTGTAACTTATGAAAGTTACAAATATTAAACATGACATTTGTTGTTTCATAAGTAACAAGATTACTCTTGTGAAGTAGTGGATGTAGTGGTGTCATGTTGCTCCATAAGTAACAAGATTATTCTTGTGAAGTAGTGGAGGTAGTGGAGCATAAGTTACAAAATATTGTAATGAATTAGTGTAATGAAGAATGAAGTTACATTCTCATTTCCTCACCTATAAAAGGGTCTCCCTTGTAATGAAAAAGAGTAGAAGAAACCCGCGCTCTTCTCTTCTCTCTTTGTGACTTTTTCTTATCCTCTCCCCGTTCATATAATTGGGGCACCAGTTTTGTTCGCCAGGAACATCTAGCAATTGTAACTAGTTGTTAAGGTTCGACCGTTGTATCCTGGGAAACAAGCGTTCCACAATATCTCAAGCACTGTAGTGAGAGGACGTAATTGTTTTAAGGAAAATGTGCTAGCACATGCCTCAAATTTGTATTTGGTTAAAGGGATGATTCAATTACTGTTTCTCCCCTATACATTATAATTCATTTATATATACTAATATCTTCAATTTCTCTTATCAGTTGCAACAATCTTACAATTATGGAGTGTATTCTCTTATCATTTGGATTCGAGTCTATACTCATTTTGATATTGGAGATATTAATTTTATGAATTTCTTATGTAGAAAAAGAAGAAGAAAGAATTGGTAACCGGTTGATTTCCAACAACAAGTTTTCCTTGATGGTCTTCCTCGTTGTGATACCAATTGGAGGAAAATGTTAAATATCTAAGACCATTTTTAATTTGGTGAGTTATGGGAGGTGTTGGAGATGTATTGGGTAATTCTTAAATTACTACACTTCTTTTGTTGGATTACAATTCTGAAGCTTTATGTTACATTGGCTTTAGTATGATTTTGAACATTGAATTTAAAGTTTTTGTGAAACATAAATATTCTTTTGAGACAAAGAAACGGAATTATGCATGTGGTAATTTCCATATAAATGGATTTTGATATTGATTTTTGTTGGATGTGAATGATAAAATCTTTTTCTTATATTCAAAAGCCTTTTAGAATTACAATGCATGAGACTATTTTTAGTAGATCATTAATATTGACAGTTAATGGGATGTTTCAAAATAAACTTTAATCCAATCATTTGTGATGGACTTATTGAAAAATCTTTCGTGTGATTTTGAGTTCAAAGTATAAAAGGCCAATGTGTTTATCTTGATGGTTACATTTCAAAAGTATTGTTGATACATCATGATTAGTTGTGAATACTTCACATAATATAT
>JAYMSP010004238.1:0-16885 GCA_036897095.1 Plantago elongata
TTCAAGTTATATTGATTTTGTTTTCATCTTCATTGTTCAATATAATAATAGGTGGACTGGCCTCATAAGGAGATTGATCTACCCTGGCAATATATCTCTTTGTTTGTATCACATTCCTAAATCCTTGTACTATCTCTCATGCATACCTACTAATTTGCAGTAGAGTTGTCGATGCACAATCACCAATGGCAGTAGTAATACCCACCAGAGGTTCCAGTTTTAGCATGAGATTGCGTGATTCTGACATTTCTTGGCAGAGTTTCCTTGAAAGAGGGAGAGAATCCAAGTAAGGTTTCCAGTTGATTTGACTAGCTGTAATATTTACTCAAGTATCCCCAAGTTATCAAATGGGATTATTAGTTTATACTATTTGTTGTGCAAGTAATGAAGCTGAGCTGGGCTAGTATATTTACTGTGTACAGCTGAAGTATTTTAGTAAAGATGCAAATCATAAATATTTGAATAACCCACAACAATTGCAGATGTGACAATGAGTCTTAAATGTTTACAAGTGTACATCTATGGTCATTCGTTTGTTTATACAGTTAAGAAAAACATTCCTAGATAACAGTGAACTAAAAATAACTATTCAAATTTTGAATAAAGATGAGTATATGCATTCTTTTTCACTGAAATTACCATGATGACCCATAATGTTACGAATGTATAATGCACGAGTATCAAACACTCATGGTAGCATATGTCAAGTTGCAGAGGTGTAGAGTTCGTTGGTGTTGAACAACCATCTGAATCATTCACAAATATTCTATTCTCTTCTGGAACTACAGGTACTTTACTTAATTGTAAGCTGTTCTATATGTTGTCTTGGTTTTTTTTTTTTTTGAAACGGATATGTTGTCTTGGGTTAGATTACTTTTTTTTACTTCTACGAAGAATAATATTCTTTGATTAATGAAAACTTCTAGGGGAGATCCTAAACTTCTGTCATTACAGAATATATAATTCTTTAAAGGAAGTCAGTGAGTCACCATGAATATCTAGGAAGTGTTGTGCAAACTAGACTAGGTTTTTCTTAAAGTGACATTGTGTCATGTGATAAAGTTATTGGTTAAGTTTCTATTTAGTTTGTTTCTCCTCATTCCTTGAATTGATTACAGTATTCACTGTGCTTTATGAATTGAGATCTATTTGTGGACACAAAACATCAAGGTCATTTAGATATATAGAGAACAAAGATATATGCAGTCGTCAAGGTGGAGGGCATATGTGTTATATGCATTTGTTTCTAGCTAGGTGTATCTTCCCTCGTGGTGAGTTAATGCCAATAATCATCATACTCTGCATGGATTGAGATCTACCATGGACATAAAGCATCAACTACTAACACAAGCATACCTAGTATTGCCGAATGAAGAGTTATGGAGTTTTTTCCTGCGGCTGAGAGTACCATCATCAATTTTTACTTTCAAATCATGTTCCATAAGATGCATAAGAATTAAACAAGTGAAGAGAATCCTTCATGTGGTCTGAGACACCGAAATCGAGGGTCGGTGGTTTTTCGAGACACTTGCGTGCTCAAGGCATTCAAGTTATTAATTTTACTTCTCTCCCAAGTTCCTAATGCCAACTTCCTTCATCACCCAATGTTCAATGGCTTGGACCGTATAGACTATGGTTGGGAACTCGCTATTGATTTGCTCCAGTGGTGTTGCCATCTCTAGTTTCTTCACAAGAGTAAGGTGATTGTGGGTGTTGCCTTGTCTTCTCCTTTATGCTAGAAAGGTGAATTTCATTACCCTTTCCACTGTCGAGCCTCTATGGTTCTCTGGCCTCGTCGTTAATTCATTCCTCGGGAATATGAAAATAACTACTGATATCCACCAAAATTATGGCGAATGTTCCTTTATTTTTATCGATCTACGCCTTCGTGGTGGTTAAATCACCAACTGGGAAAGTATGAGCTGCGACTTAGATTAGAAATTTAAACCCTAGCTCCAATAACATGTTCAAAGCACCCAAATTTTGCTGAAAGTACACCGGACACCACACCACATGAGAGAAGCAGCATGCTCAAAATAAACCCTACCAATGTTATCTAGCAAGCTAAATTTCTTTCATTAATTGGGAAGATCTATTCTAACCACACACACACACACACACACACACACACACACATATATATATATGAATATCAGATTAATGCATAATACATAGTACATCTTCTATCCATCATATCCCTTGTATCAATTATCTCACAATGATTACATGCATATAGCAATTATTTCAATATGGTATCGAACCTTGGACAAATACCCAGGGAACCTACAGTTACATCTGCACTTGAAAAGCCTGTTAAAGAGGTTGAAACAGGCCTTCAAGTGATTGCAAGTGTTTAGAATTAATACAAATGCATTGGTTCCACAGTTTTCTACAAGTTCTAGCTTGTATGAGATGTAATTCTTTCACCTAGCATTTTTCCTCCCTGGAGGACATTTTCTATTTATAACATTGTGTGAAATGGAAAATGATCTCTTTAGGTATTCTTTTTGCAATTGAGATCTATCGTGTACATAAAACTCTAAAATCACTTGAATATTGTTAAGATCAAAAACTCTTTTTTATTTTTTTGAAATGGCTAAAGTGACTCGAACCCCCGACCTATTGGTTGGAGGTGAAGCGTCTTACCAGCTGAGTTGCACTTCGTTGTCAAGATCAAAAACTCTTCGTTCAGCTATATGGTCATTTTACATGAATAGTCGCGTTTCTATTAGTGTGATTTAGTTGTTTGAAGGTTAGTTAGCGGATAGAACAAGATTATAACACGTGTCCTTGGATCGAACGGCTGCTGAACGTCGCGTGGTTCTTCCGCTAGTTTCCCGCTGCCTTTAAATAGTCGATCAATTCCATTTGTAATGCAGTTTTGAAACCTGATCACTTGTGCAATTCAATCCGAGCTCAACCGTTTTGGTGAGTCTCTTCGTTACTTGTTCAGTATTCTTGTGATAGGATATGTATACTCAATCTTAACAAATATACAGAGGACAAATATAATTGTAGTGGTAGAGGACGTGCTAGACGTGTCTGTGTAGAGTCTAGAGAGACCAATAATACCTAAAATTACTCCGCATCTTATTTTATTGCGATATTTGGTATTCGTGGAAGCCTAGACGTTTTTTTCTTAAAGCTAGGTAAAAACCAATAAGCACAAAAGTAATAGTACGTGAGTCTAGACATTTCTTGTTTCCTGAAGGTTGATATTTCTTGATGGATCTCCTTCTAGTTATATTAGAAAAAAACATTGGCTGTGTACTCCTAATGGCACTGAATTTAATGTCTAATATTTTGTTGCAAATCCGTATGAATTCAGAGAATCTGCCACTCTAATGGATATATTGAGTATTGACCATTGCTCCTTTCAGATAAGCTTTAACCGAACGAGATCTTAATTGAATGAGTTCTGGCACATCAACATAACTTACTATTATATTAGTAGTTATACATGTTGATCTACCAGGAAGACCTTGTACTCTGTATTTAATGAATTGATAGAGTACAATGTATAGTAATAAAACTGTAACTGTATGTTTTATGACCCAGGAGAGCCAAAGGCAATTCCGTGGACTGTTACTACACCTTTTAAAGCTGCTGCAGATGGTTGGTGTCACATGGATATTCACAGAGGTGATATCATTGCTTGGCCAACTAATCTTGGATGGATGATGGGTCCTTGGCTTGTTTATGCTTCCTTATTGAACAGGGCTGCAATAGCTTTATATAATGGATCTCCGCTTGGTTCTGGCTTTGCCAAGTTTGTACAGGTGTTATTTTCTTTTCTAATTGTTCTTGTCACTGTGTACTACTATAAAATAAGTGTGGAAGTAATGATTTTATGATCATTACATGTAGCTTGAAAGTCTAAACATCAATATGAATCCCTTTAAGTAATGAAGATAGTAACTTCTTATAACCAGGAAGGTAACATTATTTAGCAGTGGGAGGAAAAGCTTAGGGTTTATTATATTTATAAATGGCAAATCCGGTGCACAAAGCACCTCCACCAATTTCTGGATAGGGTGAGTGGTTATCATAGGCAGCCTTATCCTTGCATTTCAGAAGAGGTTGGTCATACAAATTGGAACTCTAACCAGCTAAGCAATTTACTGTGGTCCCAAAGGCTTGCCCTATTTGATCTCATTCATCAACTTTCATCCTAATTACCTAGATTATGTTTGTAACATTTTATTTTTATTTTGTTTATTTGAAACGCAAAGGTGACTCGAACCCCCGACCTATTAGTTCGAGGGGAAGCGTTTTACTGATTGAGCTGCGCTTCTTTGTCTTTTTTTTTTTTTTTAAATTTTATGTGTGAATTGTTACAAATGTTACAAGGTTTTTGTACATTTGAATTGTTATAATGTTCTTAGTTCTATTTATTCTGTCATTCTACCCCACCTATTGTTGAATGTTATCTGTTTTTTACTTCATTACTTATTTATTATAGTTTAACTAGGTATTACTGCCCCCGTCCCAGATCAAATGACACATTTGATATTTGACATTGGGCTTATGGATTAAGGTGTAGAAGTAGTGAGAATAAAGTGGAATTATATTATGTAGCCCCAAACATGTAAGCGCACATGGGTGGGTGATTTGCAAAGGATGGAATAGTGACATTGTATGGAACATATATAAATGGAATGTGAGATTTGATCTGGAACGGAGAGAGTACTATATTAATGATCTATCAATATTATTTGGAGGTGTAAAATGTATATGCTGTTCTTTCTAAAGGCATACCATTTTTTCCTTTTGCTGTTTTTTTATTTTATTTTGTTATACTCCATCCGTCATAGGTTCATCTTCCCGCAGGTTCGGACACAAGTTTTAAGAGAAAAGTGAATAAAGTATGATAGATATTAATAAAGTATGAGAGATGGTGATAAAGTTGAAAAAAGAATGAATAAAGTAGGACAAATAGGGACTAAAGTATGAGAGATAGTGTATAAAGTAAAAAAGAAAATTTTCATTTAAGGGATGAGAAGATGGGATGAGAAGATGAAGTTGAGACAGACCAAAACGGAATACGGGATGATGAAGTTGGGACGGAGAGAGTATTAAATACTTAAATATTGCATATATGTAATACCATCCGAGTCAACCTACAAAGGTGGGAAGGTCGAGTCGATTGATGTGCTGTGTCCTAGTTCAAAACATAGGGTGTCGAGGAATAATCGCCCCATGTGGAATATCAGCCGACTGTATGAGCATAATTGCTGTGTCATGAAGAGTAGGAGAAGCATTATGTGTTTCAACTTCTTTCCTAAGGCTGAATACCCGACTTGACTCATTTGAAATGTGGAGTAGAAATGATGATTGTTACATAAATCAACCAACGGATAAGTAACTTTGAGGCTCTTGAATTAGGATTTTCACAATCAGAAAGAAATATTTCATACGTTCTTTATTTTACTTTATTTTTATGACGGTTCACTTAAGAAGTTCAACTGTTTGATTGTGCACCAATAGGTGCTCTACTTCTGTAATTGACTTGAGATACAAATTGTACTCTGTAGGATGCTAAAGTAACAATGCTGGGTGTGATCCCAAGCATAGTAAGAGTTTGGAAAAGTGCTAATGCAACAGCTGATTATGACTGGTCATCAATTCGGTAAGATGGAATGTTTCACACAAAGTATCAATATATCCTGTGCACTGTATTGTTTTGTTGTACTACTGTCTTTCAGACCTGTGCCATTTACTTGTCACTGTTTTGTTTAATCACAATGGGATTGATGTAGGTCTTGTTATGATTCTATCGTGTGATTTGGGGGCCTAAACTTGCTTGTTCTAAAATATTATTTGCTTGTAATTCCTTTCCCAGTTTAGCCATTTTACGTTGAAATAGCATGAGCTGAAATTTATTATTGCTATAAAAATCATTTTCACTAACATTTGAGCAAAATTTAATTAATTTATTTTTCTTTCTTTTGAACTTTTTTTTTTGAAACGGCTAAAGGGTGACTCGAACCCCGACCTATTGGTTGAAGGTGAAACGTCTTACCAATTTGGCTACGCTTCGTTGTCTCTTTCTTTTGAACTAAATCAATGAAAAATAAATAATAACCACATCCACAAAATGTCAAACTAAAATTATAAAGCAAAGTCTAATAATTGCCACTCGAGCACAAAATTTCAGGATTCAGACCATCTCTATGCTATTGAATAGCACTAGCATAGATTGCAGTTCATTATGATTTCCAAATGGGACCTGAAATACACATTATTACTTTGAAATAGTACAACAATTATGTTGCATTCCAAGAGATAGACCGGTCAGAGGATACAAACTTCACACACAAATATATATAGGCAAATGTTAAATTTAGAGCAAACCAGTTTAATTTCCTAGCTACCCTTGGCTTAATTAACATAACTTATCTTTCTTTCCTCCTTTCCTCAATTAGCAGCAATAACAAAGTAAACATTATCCCTTTCTGTTTCGGTATTCTCTATCCTCAACCCAATTAGGCTCAATCGATCAAATACTCTTTTCATTTTCTACTTGGACATACCCCAACTTTCATACTTAGATTTGGCTTTAGAGCAAATAGATCAAGATCAAAACACCAAAATAATTATGGCATGAAATTGAAAAAAAAGACAGAGAGCTTACTGCGGGGAGAACGGTTGTGTATCATGATAATTTTGGGATACTAGTGATTCTCAGATTCTCTTTTTATTTCCTTCATTTTTCTTCCTGAATTTAGTTACTGAAATTTGTCAAATATACTCAATAGAAATATAGAATGATAGAGAAGAAAGAAAGAGAGATGTGAATATGGAAAGACAAAATGGACTGTTAATTTAAAGGGTAGAATAGTAAATTACAGAGATTTGCTCTCAATATAGGGATTTTGCTCTCAATTTAACATTTGCATATACACACACGTTCTTACTTTATTTGCTAACTTGGTCATAACGAATAGCTATGGATTTAAAAAGCTCAACAAAACTCTAAATGATATAGGAGTAAGTCTCAATATTCTTGATGTGAAATGATAATTAATACATCTGCAAAACTCCTGATGTTAGCATATATACAGGGGTAAGAGTTCAACTTTGATAAGGATTATAAATTAAACTCTAAATGATATAGGAGTATGTCTCAATATTCCTGATGTTTGGATCGGAATTGTGATTGAATGCGTTTGAGTTAGGGTGAATTGATGAATAGTAATTATTGTAATTGAGTTGTTAAATTTGTGTTTGGTATATAATTTGAAATTGTATAGGGTTTTCTAGGCTGAGAATTGAATTGTGATTGAATTGAGTGGGAATTGAATTTTGTTTTGGCAAATAATTAGCCAATTCTTATGGTTTATCCAAACAGACACTGGTGCTTGTTTGGTTAAGAATTCCAATTCAATTGCAATTGACATGAGTCCAATTTGTGTTTGGAATACAATTTGAATTAGGTATGTATTTGTTTTTTCAGGATTCAATTACAACTCAATTCTCATTAAATTCTCACTCAATTTTCAAACCACAATACCCTTTGCAATTAAAATTCTATACCTAACACTAATTTTAACAACTCAACTATAATTTAATCACTATTCATCAATTCTCTACTATTCAAACGGATTCAACTACAATTCTATACCATTCAACCACGATTTTGGCTGTTTGGTATAGAATTGTAGTTGAATCCGTTTGAATAGTGGAGAATTGATAAATAGTAACTAAATTGTAGTTGAGTTGTTAGTATTTGTGTTTGGTATAAAATTTTAATTGTAAATATTGTAGATTGAGAATTTAAATGTGATTGAATTGAGTTGTAATTTAATTCTGAAAAAATAAATAAATACCCAATTCATTGCAGTCCAAACACAAATTGAACTCATCTCAATTGTAATTGAATTATAATTCTTAACCAAACAAGCCAATAACTCTGATTAAATTGTAATATGAAATAACCTAAAATACTTGATAAGATCCCAAAATGTACTTTCTTTGTCTCAGAATAAGTTCACCATTTAGTTTTTGTTGACTTTTTATATGCACCATTTGTCCACAAAATAATCTTAAATCACAACTTAAATATAATTTTGAAAACTATGTGTATGTTACGATTTAATATTAATTTGTGGTCAAACGGAGTCTACAAAAGATCAACAAAACGAAGCGGGAAACTTAATCAGTGACAGAGGAAATTATTATTATTCTATTTTAAAATAATTCTTCCTATTCTCCATCACTTGTTTCATCTGGTTTGCTGCACTCTTTAACAGCTATGCAAGCCCGAAGCACGTTTCCTGAACTTCTCTTGATCATGTTTGTTATGTCGTCCTGATCGTTCGCAGTTGCTTTGCGTCCACGGGTGAGGCGTCTAATGTTGATGAATACCTTTGGCTAATGGGAAGAGCACGATATAAGCCAGTTATTGAGTATTGTGGTGGCACCGAAATTGGTGGTGGATTTGTCACTGGTTCACTGTTGCAGCCGCAGTCTTTAGCAGCTTTTAGTACGCCAGCTATGGGCTGTAAGCTATTAATTCTTGGCGAAAATGGCTATCCAATAGTAAGAACCTATAACCTTATTTTTTAATTTTAAAATTTCTGCCGGTTCAGAAAATGCCTTGCACATAATAATTGGCAATTCTGCCGGTTCAGAATTTTTAAAATTTCTTCATAGACACATAAATCATGCCCCATATATGTAAAGAAGGAAGAGTACTTAACACTCCCTTAATAATCATAAAAGACAAATTATAGCAATTTTTACCCAACTTCGATGATCATATCTTATAAGAAACGGGATGTATGTACACATAACTTGAGTTTGAGGACTTTGATGTACCCCCCTGGTATGTTGTATCATATTACAAATCCGTGGTTCCTAGGAATCTTTTGCTACCATTTTACTTTCTGATCAAAATTATGATATACTTTTAATTTATTATGTATGCATTGTTGAAGCCATCGGATGGAATTGGAGTGGGTGAATTAGCTCTTGGCCCGTTAATGTTTGGAGCTTCAAGCACCCTGTTGAATGCTGACCACTATAGCATCTACTTTAAGGGAATGCCAACCTGGAACGGAAATGTGATCTGCTGATTCTTTTTATTTCCATAATTATTTAATTTATGAAGCACTGAAATGCACGTTTTCTTGCGGCTTGAGAATTTCATGTTTCTTTTTGTAGCAGGTTCTGAGAAGACATGGTGATGTATTCGAGCGCACTTCCAGAGGATATTACCGTGCGCATGGTCGTGCTGATGATACAATGAATCTGGGGGGTATAAAGGTGCGCCAAATATTCTATATTCTATTGTCAAGTAAAGACCATTGAAATGAAAGCATGCAGATGCAAAGATATGAACTAGTATGATTTAAATAATTGAAATGGAATTTGGAATATTTATACATTATTCGTGCTGTTTCATTTACTTCCATGTTTCTCTCTGGGTGCAAGCAAGTTTTGTTAAGCATCTGAGAGTGGAGAAAAATCAGAATGGAAGTTGCCAACTGTCTGTAAATGGGCAGTGTATATCTCCCCCAAAATGTCATTTTGTTCAACTATTGCAATCCTTCTTTTGCAGAAGTATTATGAGTGGGTTGGGTGATAATCCCCCTAAACTGACAGAACTAGTATATTGCGAAATTGGTTATAGACAACTGATGTTGTCTTTTCCTATGCAATCCAGGTGAGCTCAGTTGAGATTGAGCGCATTTGTAATGGTGTTGACAACAACATCCTAGAGACTGCAGCAATTGGGGTGCCGACCCCTGGCGGTGGACCTGAGCGGTTGGTGATTGCTGTTGTGCTCAAGGATCCTGCAATATCACCGGACTTGAACACTCTGGCTGCATCTTTCAATTCTTCTCTGCAGAAGACACTGAATCCTTTGTATAAGGTAATCCTTGGTATGCTAGATAAGTGTAACTGTCTGATTAAGAATGATTTTTATCATTTTAAGAGTTACTAGTTCTATCACATAAGATATTCAACTATGTTTTTTTATCACGTTAGAGTACTCCACTATGTAATGTGTATCACATGAGAGTACTTGAAGGATATATTCCACTTGAATCTTGCTGGAAAGGGTAAAAATATAAAACCTTCCCAATTATGATCTTAAAATCAATTAAGCGAGCTTAATCAAAATCCGACGTATGCGAGGCATTTCCCCCCCATGTATAATGTATTCATCCAAAAATGGAGTATTAGGGCCTATAATTAAATGATGTTCATGACATGTGGATAAAAAAATAGACAGAGTCTTGCCGAATATTTATTGGAAGATTTCTATCGCAGGTGCAATGTCAAGTTTTGTATTCTAGCAAGAAAGTTTTTACTCCTGTATTATAATAAACTTTGAACTTCATTTTTTCAGAGTTCGTACGAGCTTACACGCCTAAAATTTAAAGTTTTTGCCACTCGATTATTTTCCATCCTCTTTTTTCTACGTAACTTTATTCACTATCTAATAGAAGTAGTTATTTATTACTCGCTTAAAACTTTATAAATGAATTATTATGCATTCCGGAGATTATAGTATTTAATTGGATTTCTGATACGTTGTTCTAACTTATAGGTATCCAAGGTGATCGCCCTACCTTCACTTCCTAGAACAGCCACAAATAAAGTAATGAGAAGGGTTCTCCGGGAGCAATTTGTGTCAAACCGGTCAACATTGTAAACTTGAATGTTGTATCATTTGTAAAACTTTGTGTTGTCTTTATAGAAGAAAGAGATATTATTGGTATGTACTAAACTCTATAGCCCGTATAGATCCATTGATAGTAAAGTGTGCAAACTACATGCACATAACAGGAAAAACGACACGAAAAATCCCAAGCGTATCTTTGTAAAAGATACATCAAATCACCTGAAATGCAGTCAAATTCGTGGAATTTGTGCAGATTCTTGAATTGGAGAATTAGAGTTATTGAATTGAATTGATTTGATTTGATTTGAGAATGAATTTTATGGTTTGAACGTTGAAATTTTATGGTTTGAATGTTGAAATGATGATGGAGACATTTGAAGAATTGTGAATTGATAATTAATTTTGATGGATTTTATTCAGTCGTCATTCAAAGTGGATATACGTAAGAGTTGGGAAGAAATACTTAGTGGCTATATGGTGGCATGATGGGTTAGTTTGTAAATTTTGTCTTGATGTTAACTTTGATCTCTTGTTATATGTATTTTCGTATAATATTTTATATATTAAAACTAAATTAGATTAGTAAATTAACTAATATATTTTTTATATTGTCATATACTCCTACATAATAGAATAGTTATACAAAAAATTATGATTAAAATTAGACTTTAATAATAATGCAATTAATATTTTATTTTTACGAGTATTACGACTGTTATCTTACCGTAGACACATCCTTATTATTACTTCCTCCATCACCGTAGATCTTAATGAAACTTTAGCCCTTAATGTTTAATTATATAAAAATATTGAACATTTTACATTTATGGTTTAAAATTAGTTCGTAGTTAAAGTTTAATTTTTTTACCGTAAAAGGTTAAAATGGGTATTTGAACCGAGATGGAGAAAATATTATTTTCTGCGGTACTTAGATGTTTGTTTAATGTCTATGGTCTCCAATTTATTAGGACCCATAAATGATAATTTTTCTTAAGTCGAACCACCACTAATGTACTATATAGATAAATCATACTTTATTTAGGTACTATTATATTCAACAATTGAACATCTATTCAGTTCAATTTAATTTCATTCAACTCTGAATAATTTACAACACTCCAGTTTAGTTCAACAAATTTAAGTTGAAGAGAACATAACTTAAATGCAACTAATAAATTTATTAGTGTATGAAATACTGAAATAATTATTATTCATTTTTAATCTTTCATTGACTTGCTTTGCTTTTTCTCACTATTCGAAAACTCTTTGAATTGAGTTTAGTTTTGTCTAATTAAGTTTTTATACTATAATTTATTTAAGTTCAGTAATATTCAGACGAATAGCAGAGCCTTAGAACCGCAAACTCTTGGGTCCCTTCCCCTATCACATCATTACTCTAGAATTACATTCTCCGGTAAGATATTACCATCGTTAATTATTTAGTGTCATACTATAATAAAACACATATTATAATTTGTAATACTAAAAATTAAAGTTAAATTTAAGAGAGTTTAAAGGAATTGATAATATTACTTATATCCAAATTGTTTTTCTTTTTTACTAAAATTAATTCAGGGGAACTTTTAAGTAAAGCTGGCTCGATTTGTGTACCGGTAAGGATGAAGCTATCCTGGGGATCAGCTTGTACCCAATAATATATTAGCGTTTAAAAGTAATCTATGATTAACATCGAAATCAGTTGAGCGGTCAAAAATTAAATGGACAGTCTTATAAAATTTGTAGAGTACTAAATTGTATAGCCGGCATGACACATTATCATGATCAAGTTGGCCTAAGTCAACTCATGTAGAAGTCAACTCCATCATCAATCATTCATGCTCAGATTTGATTGGAATTTAAATATAGAGGTATTACCTTAATTTGAGGTTATGCCAACTTGGTACTCCTAATACTATGTTTAAAGATTTTTAAGATAAGATTTAGTTCTGAAGTATGAAAAGGATATCAGATGTTTTGTAGTTCTTGAACAAATAGTTCTATGTGTACCATATACGAATATGGTGTTATTTTTAACTGAAATTTACTGAATTGAATTAGACTGAACTGAACTAAATTGAAGTAATGTATAAATTATAACTAAGTTGAGCTGAACTGAACTGACAAGACTGAATTGAACATGACTGAACTGGACTGGACTGAACTGATTTTCAGTTAAAAAGAAAATAATTTAATTAATGCAACATGTTAAATTTAATACTCCCTCCGTCCCGTAAAAAAGTGAAACATTTTTTCATTTTCGACATCCCCAAAAATGAAATAATTTTTCATTTATGAAATAAACTCCACAATACAATTCATTTTTAACCACATATTAAGTCTACATGTATTTTTCTATCTTAAACTCATTTTTAACTACCTACTACATATTTTTTTTAAAAACGTGCAAAATTACATTTTCATTATTAATAACGGGAAGAAGGAAGTATTAAGTGAAGTATTAAACTGGATCAAGAATATTAATCACCTTAAGTTTATATCATAAACAAATACTTTCTGCTTTCTAGTACATTGATAAATTGCATATGTGTAAATGCCTTTTCAATTGAATTTATTTGCTAACGAAGTCCAATTTAATTAATTATATGTTTCACCTTCAATTAATAAATCGGGAGCTTGAGTCACTTTTATCATTTAAAAAAAAGTAAAAAGAGAATTCAAGTATTTACCATCCAATTTTATGTTAAAAAACTGAAAACACTCAAAGAGAATAATTCTATTGTACTGATTTAATTTTAGAGTGGTGTGAATAAATTGAAGAAACCTAACTACTATTGCTATATATGTATTTGTACGGCAAGAAATGGTTTTAATAGGACTTAGTCTTGACCTATAAAAGATGTTAATTTAAGTGTTCCAGTCAATTTTTTCTGTTTGTGAAAATTCATAAAAATTTAATACCATAAAATTTTATAAGAGACAGTGTCTATGTAATGACGGATCATGTTACCAACAAAAATATTCATGTTACATTATTAATCAAAACACTTATGTTAAAATAAATCCTGTTGTAATATGAAAAAAAAATTCAATGTCAAGAATATGATTGGTTTAATTAATAATATGGGTGATTTTGTTAGTAATATGGTCCATCTTTATATAACTGCTCATAATATAATTATTTAATTAAGAATTAGTTTGTTGTTTAGCTGGGGAGGTTGATTCATGGTGGCTGTCTAATAGAAACTCACAACATAAAATATGATGGACTTAAATAGTATAATTGTACTCACAAATGCTACTATATAAACCCCTCTTATGCTCTCACAAAATCACAACTACAACGGCAAGTATTTCTAAAAATCAACTACTCAATAGATATACATATTCCAAAACCTTAAGAGTAAGTTCATCATTAAAGACTTGATTTATTTATTTTTCAAGTAGTAGGGAATGATGCATATTCTAACTAGAATTTTCGAATATCTTCCTTCAATTTTCACCTTTATTTTTTACGTTATATTATTTAAGATAATACTAATGAGTATACTTTAAGAGTACCCTTAATTAGTGGCAAATCCATGCCGGGTCAAGGGGATCACTTGACTCATCCCAACCTGCCCGTTTTTAAGTTAGGTTCTGCTTACCACTACTTTTTCAGTTAGCTTTTCAGCTCCATGAATTTTTTTTTTAAAAAAGTTCGTTACATGAATGCGCAGCTTTTGAAACAAGCTAGCTGAAAATCTAGCTGGTTTGAGAAGACAATCAAATTAACTTGTTGTACAGTTAATTTTGTTAAACATGAGCTTATTAGTGTGGTAGAAAAATTAACATTATATATGTTGTAGGTGAGTGGTTAAACACAACAGTCCAATCCCAAAGATTGTGCGTGATGTTCAACACCCATGTGTCTCATGTTTTATTACATTTTCTAATTTAGGATTAAATATATTTTGATTTCCATTTTCCAGGCCTAATAATAATTTCCTCAACATTTCCAATAACAAGCATTTGTATATAACCCAAAATCTGATTACAATATTACAAGTGTATAAAATGATGATAATTTTTAAAGCTCATTCTACTATATATAAGTGAATGATATGGTTATGAAGTTGGAAAAAAATCATGAATTAAAATTAACCCTTTAAAATGTGTTTCTGGATTCACACTGCCTTTGATGATATTGATGTTGTTATTAATGTGTAATTAATTCCCTTTTTGCAGCATGGAAACAACAAACTTCGTTAAGTCAATTGCGGTGCTATTGATGATGAGTGCATGGCTGGTAAATGCGAAAAGAGTCCTACTGGAAGAAAACCCGCAAGAGCAGGAAATTGAGGGAGGAAAGTTCGGTTATTGTACCATTATGTAGTTAATACAACTACATAAGTTACTGGCGTTAGCGTGAAATTTCAATAATAATCACTAGACTACTAGTGTTTAATTTAAATGTTAAGGAATACGTACGTTGTATAACTATAGTATTATTTGTGCTCACGTCAATATGATTTCCTTTTTGATTTTATGGGATTTTATATCTTGGTAAGTTTGATTTGTTGAAGTAATCTTTAGTCTTTATGCTTTTGATGTAGTATTGTAATACATGTGGTGAGAGATCACCTTTAATAATTTTTATTAATACTTATATAGATGTCATAAATAAAAAGTAAGCTATTAGAAATATCCTAACCCAATCAAGGGACATAAGTCGAGTTATTGCAAATTGGCCAAACATATCGATATATATACCTTAATCCTAACCCATATCATACCCAAAATTCACCTTTGTCGTTTCAAATAATAATAATAATAATAATAATAATAATAATAATAATAATGATGATGATGAAAAATTACACCATATCCCCTCAATAAACCACCTAATTACACTTTCGTCCTCATAATTTTAACAATAATATATTAGTCCATTTTTTATTTTCGAAATTTGCTTCCCAAACATGGTCTTATTTTTAATTTCCTATTTACTTCTCATTCCTTTCACATTTTCAAATTATTAAACGTTTAAACTAAAATTAATTAAATCAAAAACTACTTTTTAGCTACTTCTAAAAATATAAAACTACTTAAAAAAATAAAATAAAATAATATTTCAAATATAATCTTCCAAATAATAATAATAATAATAATAATAAAAGATACATATGATAATCTGATATAGTAACCTAATGAAATAAAATAGTATTACTTTAGCAATTTTTCAATATAGTACAAATTAACCACTACATTATTGTATTGAAAAAAGTAATTTGTGCTTATGATATCAACCTAAAAAAATGAGTGGTAACCTTGCTTTGTGGGGAATGAAAACTTATAAAATAAATCTCAAAATTATTAAAAAATAATTTTTTTAGTCTGTCTATTACAATTTTATTTATTTTCTTTATAATTTACTTCAAAGTTTCCACTCAAGAAAGTTACAAATTATAGTATCCGTATATGATATTTTCATGGAGCAAGTAAATATGAATTGATTTCTATCTTCTTATATTATTTCATAATGAACGTTTATATTTAAAATATTTTTTAATTTTTTAAGAGGATATTTTCAATTTTTGTTGTTAAGATTGAAAATAGAAAACTAGTTATATTGAGTAAATACAATTTGTTTGGATCAAATTTATAATAATTTTAAAATTAATGATAAAAATGTAATTTATTTAGAGATTTCGGTAAGGATGTGTTTGGCAACATTTTGACATTTGAATTGTTTTGTAATTAATTTATGAAACATGTCCTACGATGTTATTATTAAAAACAAAGGGACGAAAATGTAATTAGAGAATTTATTGGGGGAGCAGGTGTAATTTGCCCTAACAACAACAACAACAATAGTAAGGGCTTATATCATACATACTGCTCCCTTCCAGCAGGCCCGGTTCTCAAATTGGTCCCTGATACTCTAACAATTACGTTGGAGTCCAAAAACAAGAGAGAGAGCTGACCAGTCGAGTTCTTGTTTTGTAAAGTGAACAAACCAAACATGGCATTACGGTTTCTAGGTTATTCCCTTCTAAATTTAAATCCTCTGTTTCCCCTTCTCTTCTTTCTTCTTCCCAATTTACTCTGCAAACCCAATTTCGACTCAATTTTCTCCCAAAATCTAGAATATACACTCACATTCTTCTCCACATTACTGTTTCTTTAGATGTTTCCTTCCAATTCTCTTTGTTCAAATCTCAAGTGCGTGCATTTTCACGGACAAAATGGTGAAGCAAGAATCGAGAATGGCCAAGATGTGGAAGATATTGAAGCAGCTATAGAAGAATATAG